>JAAAKQ030050355.1:2451-16295 GCA_010016005.3 Zanna intricata | reverse complement strand
TTTAATATTAAAATATTAGATTAAAAATAAAAAAATTATTTAATTAATAAATCTTCCTAACAATAAATCTATAAAATATATACAATGTTCTTAACAAATCCCACATTAAATTTAACTAATCAAATTCTAAATTGCGGTATACCCTGAAACAAGCATCCTCTATCCCACAATTAATTAACGTAATGAATGAAGTAGAAGTTGTATTGCCAATGATGCTGGTGGGCGTTAAAGCTTACATTAATTCCGACCTTCGTCAATAAAAATGACTATCCATTATAATTTGATGTAACCAAATATTTTATTAGATTATTAATTTTAAGACATAGTAGCGAAATAATTAAGCAAATGCAATAATAATTAAAATAATAGTGTTATCAGATCAAACAGACAACATCAATCTTTATCAATTTAATGACATTAACTAACCAGCGCCCGATTACGATCTTCAGGAGCCGATAACACAACGCAAGGAGACAAAACGACTTCTAGATATAATTAAAAGAAGTAAAAAATAAACCGAATTTATTTATTATTTTTAATCAAACACAGATCGGAGATGTTTAAAAACTTAAATAGTAAAAAATAATCAAAAAAAGTAAGAAAAATTTTAAGAAAAAGGTTAGGGTTCATAAAAGAAAATGAAACATGAAAAATAATTCTGAAATATACCAAAAATTCTAGGGACAGTTTTGTGCAAAACCGACCTTTCATTTATTTAATTTTAATATATATATATATGTAATTAAATCTTGCTAACAATAAATATCGCAGATGAAGAAATATCAATGTTTCAACTTTATTTTTTTGTTTCCCCTCCGAAACCACCGTAAGATATTACGATAACAACTGAATGAGGATGATATATGCGTTTAGTCTTGTACAGTCTCAGGTCGACCATTCCTGAAATGTGTGGTTAATTGAAATCCAACCACCAAAAAACACCAGTATCCACAATCTACTATTCAAATCTACAATTTGAACCTAGTAAAGGCAGGTTTCGAAGTCTCGATTTCGAAATCAACTGATTTGCAATCACTACTTAATTCGCCACTAGACCAATCCTTGTGGGTTCAGTGTTCTAACTTGCTGAATAATAGCGAACCACACTTCTAATATCCCTTGTTCAAATTTTCACACGTACAACTTCAGATACATTAGTAGAGCATAACTAAATTTTGATGAAATTGATAAAATATTTTTCCAGCTACAAAATTTTATACGTAGGCTTATTATGTGTTATAGAAGGAAACCTCGATTTAAATTAATTGTATTATCTTACTCCTAATAACTCAAAACGTAAAGAACATTCATTTTCACCCCCTAATCTCATCAGCGACTGAAAGTAATAACGTACTTTTCTTCAAAAAGTTCATTAATCTGAAAAACTATCCCATTTGATAAGAAAATATTTTTTCGAATATCTTTTAAGAATGTATAAAAATAGACTGAAAGAAGATATCTTAATTCCTTAAAAAAATAGTAAAATTGATTAAAATTCGTTCTGAGCAGTTAGAGAAAAATACATATCTAAAGAAGGAATCCAGTAAATGAAAATTTTTAAGAAAAAAATCCGTAAACTGGAATGTTTCTAAGGCAAAAAAAAAAATCAAGATTTAAAGGTGCAGTAGTTGAAATAATGAAAGAAAGGAAGAAAAAGAAAACGGCACCGTGAAATGATGAAGGAATATTGGAAAAAGAAAAAAACAACAGAACACGAAATAAAACGCGTTTCATTAGTGGCCAAATCAAAAGAAAACTCTTATTACAGGATGCCTCCCGATGAAATACAACTACATTATAAAATTGTAATTTATTGTACTTTTAAATTAATTTACTTTTGACAACTTTTAAAATAAATAAACATCATTGTTCCCAGTTTTGCCCACTTGGAGTTTAATTTTAGGCGAATTGGACATGTGAAATAATAGAATAAAGTGATTTAGAATAAATATATGTCGCTGATTATTTACTGTACCCTTACTTATCTAAAAATACGATAACCAATGTTCTAATTTGTGTTAGAAAATAGAATTATTATTACTGTTATTATATATATATATATATATATATACAACATCCTATATTTTAAAACTTAAGTCAATCCACCACTAAACAAAATAAAAATCATTGTAAAATTTCCTTTAATTTTTATTATTTTATGTAAATGTTATTTTAAATTAATGTTTTTTTTAAAATTTATTTAAAAATATAATATGTTTATACATGTAAGAATACTGAATTGTTTAAACTAATTTGTAACATCACGATGTGATTATTTTTCAACTGAAAGAACGTATAAATCATGACATTTTAGTTCTTTTCTTTTTTATTAACCTCCGGGACCACTGTTAGTTATTTCTTCAGAGGATGAAATGGATGATATGTAGCGTGTGTGAAAACGCTATGCCTGACCGGGATTCGAACCCGAGACCTCCGGATGAAAGGCCACCAATTGCGCCAAGAAGGCTGGCATGACATTTTACTTAGAATAAAATAAATTCATCGATATTGTTTATTCCTACGACAGCATTATTTTCATTTTAGATTTAATTACACTGCAGTGTATATATCTACTTTATCAAATAATGACGACCCTTAACTATATTATTTTATTATTTTTTCATATTTTTTAAAGTATTAAATTTTAGGTGTTACATTGTTCATGATTTTATACTTGGCAATAAACGAAATACATTAATTTATGATTTATATAGATATTTTTAGCGGAATAAATGTTCCTCTTGTTAATTACGCTTAGTTTAAATTATTAAAATATAAATTAAAAAATTTATGATTTAATCATTTCGCGACTAATAAAAAATATTTAACATTAATAAATTCTAAATTAACAAAAAAAAAACAAAAAAAACATATTAGTTCAAAGTAATTTTTTAATTTTATACTAAATCGAAAGAAACATTTTTCTTTATACTCGTATTTACAGGAATAAAAAAGAAGTTAAAAATAAAATTTACAACTGTATCAGTTTAAATGGCAATTTACTTTTATACGGAAAAATGTAAATAAGAATTTTATTTACGGTTATTTCAGAATAACTCAAATTACTACATTTTAAAGAAAGTTTTAGAGAAAATTTGTTAAAAGTTGTTGTAAATCATTAGAAAGATGGATTAATTCTAATTAAAAATTAAATAAGTTATAAATCTACGTGTAAGCTACAGTATTAAAAGATTTTATAATATTAAGCAAAATATATAACTAATAAAAGTGAAATAAAAATACCATAAGATGAAAACTACATAATAAAAATAAAACCTTAATCTAGTAAAAAATAAAGTTTACACCACGCCTAACTTCACTAGACTGACGTTTAATAATACTACTAGCGCTATTGTGGCGAACTAAATAAACTAAGAAATAAATTCATTAACTGATAAAATGTAAGTACGTATATTCTAAAGTTCATTATTATTACATTCTTTTTTCATTAATAAAACTTTGGATTGATGAAACGTAATAATTCTTTTTTTAAATCTGATATAAGTGAATCAGAATTATAATAAAAATAAATAAAAATATTTTATCACCAAGATGGATCCATTAAAAAAAAAAAAAAAAAAAAAAAAAAAAAAAAAAAAAAAAAAAAAAAAAAATACAGCTAGATTTATACCTATGCAGTGGTGATATTATTGATATCAATGATTTAATTTATCTGAAAAAAAAAAATTCACTAGTTACTGCAGATAAATATTATGCTAAATAAAAAATTGAATATCAGCGATTTAATAAATCTGAACATTCTTAATCTAAAATGATAAATTAAATCAATAAAAAGATAAAATGAAATATGCATAAATTTTGAAAAACAAATCAAATAATTAATAAACAAATTTACGTAGAAGCAACTACATTGGTAGTGTTTACATAGCAAGTCCTACTCATTATTAAAAAAAAAAAAAAAAAAAAATTACTTGCTCAGATTCAAAATATAATTTTGATTAATAAAATTATCCATCGAAAAAATTATTAACTTATAACTAAAATAAATTTTTACAGCTGTAGACTTTTCACTCTTTTGAAAATGTATGCAGCTTTTCAGTTATATTTTTGATAAATTCAATTTTAAATTAGTAAATCACGAAAAAATTATTTTTTAAAAACGAGGGACAACTTCATTTAAAAAATTAAAATAAAAAAAAGAAAATTTTTCTATCAATGTCATGGTAATACGTGATTTATTTACTCATCTCATTTGTTTTTTTAAATACATTTTGAGTGAATGAATTATAACACATATATAAATTAAAATTTAAAATCGAAAATTCCTTCTTAAACATTTAATATTTAAAGACTTAATACATTTCAATCGTGTTTTAAATAGCCTATCTAAGAAAGTTTCAGTTTTTCTTTTATGTAACGGAAAAAATTAACGAACTAAATGGTATAAAACGGGATTGTTTGTATTAAATGTGTGTTGGAGTAAGTTGTCTAAATGTAATAACATTAAGAATGTATTGATATTTATATATCAATAGGTGCTACTTTATCCACGATTGTAAATTTTTAATTATAAATGAAGAAACATACTGTTAGAAAAAAATATAATGTATTAAAATTGAATATTCACAGTAAAAAAATTGTATCATTTTGCTGCTAGCAACATGGAATACCTAATAATGCTCTTTTTTATTTATTATTTGGTTGCTAAATAACTTACTTATTTTACTAATTTGACAGTGGCGCTATCTTCAACAGTTTGTTAAACACGAAAATACCATATTTTGAAGAATATTTAGAATAAATTTCAATTTTATATTTATGAACATCAATAAATATAATTTGGGGAACATCCGAAATCATAACTGAAGACAGCATTGTGGCCAAGAATTTCTCTCACCGAAACAACACATTTAACATTTTATCTCCTCCAAAATAATACAATTTTTGAAAATTAATGGTTAGAAAATATCAAAATATTTTAAGTTTTTTAAGTAATGTTTAGGGGTCTTGAGGTATAAATCGATATTAATATACATTTGTTTTGTAGAAATTACAAGGTAGAATAACGTATTAAAAAAGAGTTTAAATATCGAAATGATTAAGTTATTCATTTTAGAATATTTTATTTTTCCTTGAAAATAGTTCATTTACGTGTTATTAAAAAGCATAATTTTGTTTGTTAGGAATCAAGCAATACGACTCTTAATAAATAACCATTCATTACGGGTTTATAAAACAATTCGGTATAAATAAAAATTCCAACATTAAGTGACATACCTATTATTTGGTAATCAGTACTACATATCAAGATTCTCTTTCCTAGTTAGGAAATCTTGCTGGCTTCCGTGGGCAAGTGGTAGCGTCTCGGCCTTTCATCCGGAGGTCCCAGGTTCGAATCCTGGTCAGGCATGGCATTTTCATACATGCTACAAATTATTCAACTCATTCTCTGAAGATATATCTAACGGTGCGGTTCCGGAAATTAAAAAAAAAATAATAAAAAAAAGGTCCTTAACAATATCTGAAATATCCTGATGCCGGTTTAAAACACTTTCAAGATGAATTAGCAAATCATCAGGGAAATATTTTAACCTTGCTCTAAGTTTATACAGTCTTCACTATAATCTTCATAATGCCTCGAAAGTTATGCCTCAATCTAAGAGGTCCTTTCGACTACGCTTCTCTGGATTTAAAGAGGAAACATTAATTCATCGTTGAAGCAAAAAATTGTTAAATAAAGTACATTATCGTGAAATTACTTTTATCGTATTCATCCTTTCGTTAAGTTCTCTTAGAAATAGAAAAACTTTATGGCTAAACATTATATCATAAATACTACCCATTATAATTCTCCGTTCTCTTGTAAAAACCAAATAATCCTTCTGACCGTAAAACTAACATACATATTAATCCATTAGTAAGGATATTTTTTGGACGTTCATATATTCTTTGATAATACACATATAATTTCATATAAATTCTTAGATATATAGAATAAAAATTGTAGTTACAGTGTTGCATATATTAGATTTCACAAACAAATTATTGTTTTCATATGTCAATTAGCTTAGGCTCATCAATTGACGAAAACATGAGGTTATACTAATAATAATGAAATAACTGATTAATGCTGGAAAGATTTGAAGTAAAATTATAAACGATTTTATGCTGTTTTAAACCAAAATTAAAATTGAGATAGTGTTTTTAGAAATCAAATCATTAAACATAAATAGTGACTTGAAAGGAATTGTATAAAATCTGACTGAAAAGTGCGTTTCTTGGGAAAATTAATTGGTTCTGAAATAATAATTTTTCCTGCCAAGGTAATCAACGCCAAATAAATATCAAAAGGGTTAATTCATACTATTGGAAATATTAAATATAAAGAAAAATTATTTAGATTATGGTACGAGTAAATAAGTAGATTAATCCAGATAAAGACAAAAACTTAATTCTCTCATTCATTTTTCAAAAACAAAATTAATTTTAGTTAATTCTGATCATTAAGATTGATAAAAAATGGAAAATAATATTAATATGAAACTGTTAACGGCTTAATGTTAACTGTTGACCTGGTTATCAGAAGTTCGAGTATTCATATATATCATGACGTCATTAGTACAGTAAAGTCGTTTTCATAACAGATAAATGGCATTAATATATAGAAAATAATATTTTTATTGCGACATTATGGACGATAATAGAAATATTTAACAAATATATAAACCTACAAAAAAATATTATTAAAGAAAATTCTACAATAAGAATAATTTATACAGTAACTAAAAAAACAATATTTCTGCAAAAATGATTATTATTAAACAACACAATCTCTATAATGAATCTATCATTACACAAAAAAAATGTGTTATAGGATTTGTAAAGAAGAAAATAAAAAAAATAAAAAAAAAAAATGTAAAAAAACTCCAACCGAGATTAATTTTTAAATATCCTTTTTCTAAAATGTTTGATGTTAAAATCAATCTTATTGTATATCTAAGATAAATGTTTTTACTAATCTTGTTTTTTATTTTAAATTGTACGAATTTAAATGACCTTGACGATATAAATGAGACGTTGATTAAATGCAGTCGACAAATTACAATGAATCATTCAATTTAAGGACATTGTTCTATTCCAATGATCGACTTTAATAGGTCTGCCAACTATACCACTTTGATGTTTCGACCTCCAAGTAATGTTAATAAACTCGTAGAAGCATAAATATGGGTTATTAAACAGTAACTTAAATTATTTAATTTTAATTAGTAACATATATTCTAATATATGTTAAATTAATTTTTATATAATGATAAATAATTAAATTCGTTACCAACAATTGTATATATATTTAGTCCTAGCGCTTTCGGAATTTAACTATTTCATCATCAGGAACTCAAGACTAAAACTTGTAATATTTAAAAAAATAAAACCTGTGTAAAATGTTATTTAATATTATAACGGTGGTCGTCATATGTTTACAATTGTGTCGACTTACGTCCTGTCATTGTAAGTGTCACCATTGTTATCTATCCGTTATCATAACGGTTGGTTATCAAAATTGTTGGTAAATGGATTTAATTATTTATCATTATATAATCGTACCAAAGGGTCATGCTTCATAAAATTATTATAATTTTTACACATTCTATAAAATTATATTATTTAAAAAAAGTGCTTAATATTTTATTACTGAGTAAACAATTATTTATTTTAACGTTAATAAACTAGAAATCACAAGGAAACAAATAAATACACCATAAATTAATTAAAAATTAAAATAAATTTAAAGAAACTTTAATAAACAGGCAAAAGCAAGTAGCTTAAATTAATCAATATATTTTTACATGTCTATGATAAGTCTATAACGTTGAACCAAAATGTAATGACTTAAAGTAAGTTTGATTGCTTTTATCAAATGCGTTTGTGCATCTTCTGATTAACCGTATTAATAAACTAATACCTTAACCCTTCAAAGGTTACTCCTTGGGAAGTTTCATACGAATTATTAATCTCCTTTATGACTAGATCGGTTTTCTTTAAACCATGAATAAACTACAAACTTTAATTCTGGTTAATAGAGGAAAACAAGAATAATCTTTAGAAAACCCCGTCCTTGAAATAAATTAAGTATTAAGAAAAACAGATGAATCTGAAAAATAGATTTAAATTTGCAATTTTATATAATTAAAGAAAAAAAAACTAATGTATTACATAGAGCTGAAATAAAATAAATATTTCCCATATTATTCTCTTCGTACGAAATATATTCTGTTGGAAACAACCTCTTATAGATTTAAGTACTTCTATTTTATGAAGTACCCTGGAAATGTGTGTTACATCTATGAATTATAGTAATATAATTTCCTCAATTTTTTTCATAAACTACTGGAAAAATTACGAAGGGGTTTCCAACTGTTACAAATCAGTAAAAAGATAAATATCGTACATTTTTTTAAAAAAAAGGTGTTTTTCAATTCAATCTGAAAGGATTTTTTTACATAATTTTTAGTAAGTAAAAAGAGACAGACATACAAGCCACATCTTATGGCATCCTGGAATAGTCACATAGATATTGGAGAAACAGGAGACGGAAAAACTGTGCAGGCAAGCAAAGTTTGGAATATGAAAAAAAATTGTCATGGATGTAGGTAGGAAGAAGGGGGTATACCAAAATGGAAGGACTTACACTAGATAGGGAAACTTGGAAAGCTGCATCAAACCAGTAAAATGACTGTAAACCCAAACTTTTCAAAGAAAATTATAATGTATTACTCACAAAAAAAAGTATTACTCATAAAAAAATATTACTGCATATAAATAGCGGCTATGCTTAAAATTTGTTTAAAAAATTATAATTTGGAAAAAGGATTACGCTTAAAAACAGATTCAAAAGATGATATTTTAGATAATCATCATTAGAAGACAGTGCGTAAAAATTAAAATATATATATAATCTGTAGATAAATAAACGAAAAAGAAGATATAATAATTGTAAAATAATAAGTAGACAAATTAACCAACGAAATATTATAAACCGAGTACTTGTTTTTAATACTTATCGATTCAATAACAAAATTATTTATGAAAAGTGAATTTTTATAAGAAATTTAACTAATTGTGTTTGGAAAGATTGTAATGTTTCATATTTCCTCTTGGATTATTATAATTGATTTGTATGATATTTTCTATTTTTCCTAGTATTGTCACTAACATTCGTAGTTGACATGTTTTGTATTACCATCTCTATTCTCAAAACTTTGGTGCTAAAAGTAGTTTTGAGACTGGAAGTACTCTAAAACTTGTCAACAAGAATATTAGAGTGACAATGCTAGGAAAAACAAAAAATAAAAAACACTCAAATTATTTGTGTTTGACCCTCAAAACCTCTTTTTATAGATATAATAGCGGTCATAAATAGGAAAAAACTTATATACTCTAAAAAAAAGTGAAATGAAAAAAGCCTTCAACTTTTTTATTAAGTTTATTAAAATGTTTGTTATTTATTTAGGTTTAATTATAAAATAGTTGTGTAATATTATGAAGCATATTTTATTCTCATGTTCTTTTACATATTTAATTTAATATTGTTTATAATATCTTGGTTTTTAAAAAATGAAATTAAACTAAAGGTAGCTGAGAATGAGTAATAAAATATATGACGTGGACACCACATGACTTCCTTGTACACCTATTGCATTATACACACAATCTTGAAAGTCATAAAATTTTATTTCCTTAATAACTTCTAATTTTTTTCATATATATATATATACAATTTTTTTTTTTACCGTAATTATTTAATTATTATTTATTGTAAACGTTTTTTTTTATAATAAAAGGAGGTTAATAATTATTAATAAATCAATATATTTAAATTTAAAAAAAAAATTTTAAGAAAAAAGAAAGAAATGAATTCGGATACGAAACGATATGCCTTCCGCTTGTAAGATCCAAATAGTTCATTAATTCAAATTTTATTTAGCTCTTAATTCTGGAACCAATGAAAACAAGTAAAAACAAGTACCAGTTATGATTTATATTGAAAAGCTGTCAATTAGATCTTATTACTGTAGTTAAGAAAAGTTCTCAAATGCAAATTTGAGCTTTTTGGACACCTCACATCAAAATAGGAGGTTACAACAGTTCTAAATCCAAAATTTTTAATATCCTACTCTACGGCAAATCGTTATTGAGTTATGCAAGAAACGTACATTCATACGTATGTACAGATGTCACGGCGAAACTAGTTAAAATGGATTCAGGGATAGATTCAAAATGAATATTTCCGTTAAAATCTGAAAACCGAAATTTTTCGTCACCTCAGTGCTTCCTTTACTTCGTATAAGGAAGTAAAAAATGAATTCTTTTCAACTCTTTAAATTTCAGTTACTTGGAATCGAGGAAAATTTAATGGTAAATAACTTTCGGTAGATAATTTTTAATTTTAATTCAAAAAGTCAACATTAAAAGAATATTATTTAAAAAAAAAAAGAAATTATTTTATCACCTAAGTTCTGTTTCTTGTATAAAAACCAATAAAAATTTCTCAGATTAACTATTTTCTTAATTAAAAAAAAAAAAAAAAAAAAAAAAAAAAATTTATTTATTTTTTTATATCTATATTTAAGAGTAAAATAAGGAGAATTTAAACAAATTTTTTTTATCTCCA
Organism: Zanna intricata; assembly: GCA_010016005.3. Lineage (NCBI taxonomy): Eukaryota > Metazoa > Arthropoda > Insecta > Hemiptera > Fulgoridae > Zanna > Zanna intricata. The sequence goes on along the minus strand of JAAAKQ030050355.1, from coordinate 5,662 downwards.
AATTAGTTATATAACATTAGAAACAAACAAATATAATTTAAATCTCCTAATTATATTAATAAAATTAAATAAAAATTATTTTCAGAATACTTTAAAGCAATAGGTTTTAATAATATGGTCAGAGGCTATATTACGTAAAACCTATTTTTATAACTATATCACATAGATAACGTTCACGTGGACATACACAAACACTTAGATCATAAGTGTGAAAATTATTGAGAAAGAGGTTGGAAATTACTTGATTCAAATAACAATTTACTTTTAATAAATGAACATTTGTAGTTTAAATTAATAAATAAAAATTATTATCAATACTAAATTCAAATAAAAATAAAATGTATCAAGATATTGTAATGATTCTTTATGTAATATAAAATTACAAAAAATGTTTTTTTTTTTTTTTTTTTTTTTATCACCTCCGGAACCACCGTTAGGTTATATCTTCAGAGGATGAGATGAACGAATTGTAGCGTGTGTGAAAAATGCCATGCCTGACCGGGATTCGAACCCGGGACCTCCGAAAAAAAAAAATGTTTTAAGTTGCCATAGTTATATTACGACATTCTGCAACAATATGACAATTGTTTCTTTAGAAAGAAAAGTGTGTTATTTAACTATTAGTTCATATACCGGAATTATTTTATTTATGACTAAAATTGTTATTAGGGTTTCAGAGAAAATGAAAAAAAAAATTACATTTATCGATTTATTTAATTTAGATTAATTTCAACGTAACGGTAAAATATACAATAAAATCAATAAAAAAAAGCTGTAGATAGATGTACACCCAAAAATTTTCCATTAAATAATGCTCTTTTGTTTAAAAACAAAAAATGTTCCTAAGAAACCCCCCAAAAAAAAAAAAAAAAATTGAACGAACGGTATTGGATTTAAACGGGATAAATAATTAATTGGTTTTCGTTTCTATTGATTCCAATAACTGTATTATATATAAATTGCAAGGTTAAAAAAATGATTCGATTTAGAAATAAAATTTTTAAAACGCTTTTTTTTTAAACTTTAGATTTTATTTCCTAAACAAACTTAATTTTTAGATTAATAAATTGATGTATTAAATCACAAAAACTACCTGTAGTGAATTACTTATAATAAGACCAATTTATTTTCAAATCTAATCTAGTTTATTAATACATATGCCTATATTAATACACATATACTAATACACTTGCATACTAATACTTTATTTTATAAATAAATATTCATTTAAATGGACAAAATGTGAATATTTATAAAATAGTCATTTCGAAATCAGATTATTGAATTGACAGTACGTACTATGAATAATGCTGGAAATATTAAAAACAACGTATTTTTATTAAGCAGCTCTTCCAAAGCGGTGTTCTTTGGTGGTTGGATTTCAATTTACTATACTTCTGAGGAGCGGTCGACCTAAGATTGTACAAGACTACACTTCATTCGCATTCATACTATCATCCTCATTTATCCTCTGAAGTAATACCTTACAGTAGTTGGTTCCGAAGGTTAAACATAAAAGAAGATGAGACTAAAACAGAAAAAGAAAAAAAAAAGAAAGATGTTCCGAAAAGGCGTCAAAGTCACGAAGATGAAAAGGTGTACAATGTTTGAAAAAAATAACATTAAAAACAGATGTTTAGATATTAAATTAGAACCTTTGACTTTCATAACGGTCAAACATATTAACATCTGCTCATCGGACCTTAGGGCGTTAGCAAGAAGATACAAAAGAAAAAAATTTTCAGATAAAAATTTGTATTATGTTAAGAAAACTGTATCAGTAATTATTCCTGTTATTTATTATATGATACTAATAAACACTAATGTATAACTGACTCTCGCTCTCACCCCATCCCCCCTCTCTCTATTAATACATATATATATAATTATATAACATGCGTAAGAAAATACAAAACATCCAAGACGAACGTATAAAATCTCTCTTTTTGTCAAGAGTTAAATTTAAATTTATCAGGAGAAAAATAAAACGTTAACAGTTTGTTTATATTTAATATTTTTTTTTTAATCAGTAACTTTAGGGAGATATCATAAACTGGCTACACCAGATTTGATGAAAGTAATGTTCGAAGTAAAACCAAAGGATTCTTTTGTTTCTTCTTAATAGCGGTAACTTAAGAAATAATAACGCTACATTATATTTATTTGAATGCAATATTTGTTTTACAGCTATTTATAAAAAAAAAATGCTGTTATTATTGAATTGCGCATTAAATAGATATTGATTTAAAATATATTAGTTACAATATAATTTCGTGAATTCTTTTAAAAAAAGTATAAAAATATTACACGATATAAGAAAACAATGCAACAACATGAACCACCCAAGGGCAATGCGACAAGAAGATGGAAAACAGTGAGAGAGTTAAGAAAAGAAGGAAAATGAAAGAGAATGATAAATACATTCATACAGACGGACAGACAGAAAGAAAGAATAAAAAAAGAGAGAGTGTGAGAGGGATTTAGCCGGATATGAGATCCTAAGGTTGAATAACCATCACGTATCTATCTTTTAACATGCGTTGCATAAAGACATAAATACTTCGTACGAGTCATAGGTAAAAGACTGAAATTCTGTTGTAGAAAAACGTACGATTATATTTTTCAGAGTATTGTAATGAAAATAGTAGTAATTCCTTAATGTTAAAAGTTTTAATTTATTTAAAATAAATATATGAGAAACAAATAAATATAAACATATTTTATTAGATAAAAAAAGATACATAGATAAATACTTATTTAATTCAAATGATAAGTTTTGTGAGAAGTAACAGAGAAAGTTGCAAAATATTTTCAATCAGTTTTAAGGGAAATATGTATATATATATATATATATATTTCTGATTTTTTATAATTTTTTAAACGTTACTCCAATCTGGATTAAAAAAAGATATATCTGCTGATAACAGGTAGACTATTGAAAGGAGACAATCGTCATCCAAGTCAATGTAATATCTCTTCAAAACACATTACATCAGAAAAATTATTAACTACGACTGTAATTAAAGAATTTGAAATATTGCAATAATAGGCACATTGTATATAAAAGCAGACAAAGGATTTTATTTCAAGTTTAAAGGAAGATATGTGTGGTTAAATGATTAGTAATATTTTAGGTTACGCCTGTATTGAAGTATGTATACACCAGCTCCCTCCAAACGTAGTTTATGTAACTACCTGGAGTAATTACAAT
>JAAAKQ030050344.1:0-16296 GCA_010016005.3 Zanna intricata | reverse complement strand
CACACACACACACACACACACACACACACACACACACACACACACACACACACACACACACATACATATATATATTTATATTTAAAATATGTCTCATTTTAAATATATTTTATCAATTAAATATCAAATGAGAGTGCGTAGTTTTTCTATAATTTTAACATTTTTATCTTCTCTAATTATTATAAAATTAATTATTTTATTTTTACTATATACCATTTTACTGTATATTCATGTTGAATCAGGGTTTCAGATATTTATTTTTTACTGGTTCTAAGGACTTCTAAATAATTCTTTTTTTTCTAACCCTTCATGAACGTAGTTTTATTTTATTTCAGGAGCACGAAAAATTATTATCACTCGACTTATGATTCTTCGCCTGGAGTAGCCGGGTAAAACTATTGATTTATATTGCTGAATTTATCAAAAACTTGATTAAATTCAATCTTTATAATAAATATTATTGCTAAGAAAAAAATTGCATTCATTCATATAAAGGTTAAGCATCGTAATTTATTTCTGTTTGACTAAATTAAACCTTTCACACTCATACAACATTTTACGTAGAGTAGCTGACTGTACATGAAATAGCCAAGTAACTCTGTTTATATTACGCTTTACATATTAACTTAAAACCTCATTATCTTTTAAAACCACGCCCAATTTTTATTATCATGTTACGTTGGGGTTACACGCAAGTTTATTCTACCTTCTTTTTTTTTATAACGTAAGTAATTGCTTTTGGATTACCTTTTATATGATTCTTTTGTTCTGTTTTTCACACGTATTAACAAGTTCTTGCGTAATAAATTTTAATACTAAAACGGCTTATTAGATTAGTTTTATTTTACTTAAAATGAAAGATAATGTGTTATTCATAACATGCTTATTTAATTTCGTCTGATAACCGTTTTATAATAATAAAATACCACCGTGGTGGAGTGGTTACATCTATATATCTCATCCTATTGGTTATGAGTTGGAATCTGAACAAGAATGTATTTTTCATAGGCTACAAAGTTTATAAATCATACAAAAAACAATGAAATTGGTGATGATTCAGTTATATTCGAAGAAAATAAGTAATCATGTGAATGGCAGTAAATTAAACTGCGTTATTGTACTAACTTTTAAAAAACAAAATACTTCCTTCCTTCCTGAAACAGTTAATCCCTTCCTGAAAAAATGATGTTAGGACAATGGAGGTATCCAATTAGTGAGGCAAGTTTTGTAATTCTCTATTTACATTCGAGTACATATAATTTTAATCTATTTTACTGAGAAATTCTCAGAGTTATTCATCTTAAAATTTAGTCATTGTGATCTACCAAAAATGAACAAAAAGGGATTATGGGATTAAAAACTCAAAACCTTTTTTTTTTGATTTTAACGAAATTAGATCAAAAAGTAATTTGTTAAATTCGCATTCATTTCCATGGCGAAGTGATCGCACTTTAACTTTTCATCCGGTAACACCCTGATTTTGATGATAACGATCAAGTTAGGCATTTTCATCATGAACAAAAATTCAATTTTATATTTCTACGTGCAAGTTACGACCTTAATATGAAAAATTATTAAAATAATAAAAATTTATTCACCTGAAATCTCTTAAAGTAGGTCAATTTCAATTAAATGCAACGAATTTTAGATAGTTTTTTAAGAACATTGTAGCCATCAGGCTTTTAAATTTTGGAACAAGATGTTTCTTTAAAACCAACGCAAAAAATTATTGTGTATTATTTTTTCATATAACTGATTTCATATAAATGATATCACCAAGAACACTAATTTATGACCAATAACTGATTTCATGTGATCAAAAAAGACACTGATAGAAAACAATTAAAACATTTTTAAAAAATATAGCAAAACATCTTTAATATAGGATAGTAAAGGAAAAAAATTGAAGAAAGCGTGGATGAAAATTGCATATTACTCGCTGTAAATCAATAAGATAATTTTAAAAAAATCACAACTTTAAATTGCGTCTAAAAAATTTGACATTAGTCTTCGAAACGCTACAGATAAAAGGAAATACGTAGAAAGAGGGAGAATTTATAAATTGATTTGTAATAAAATTATGGAATCTAGAATACATGGAGAAAACTAAAATAATCATTTAATTAGAATAATATAGCATTTGTTTCATTATATAAGGCGTCTTTTTAAAGTAAGTGCCGTTTTAAATTTGCCGCCATGTAGCGATGTAAACAGATAGTGCTTGTGCAGCTCAGTTATTTCAGTCAACAGTCAGCTGTTAGCAATAACAGTTATTTGTTGATTGTATTCATCCATTTATAATGAGTGCTGCTACTATTGGTTATCCTGTCAAATGTGAAGTACGAGGAGTAATCCGATTTTTGATGGCAAAAAATAATTTTGCGGCTATTTGACTGCGAAATTCGCAGTCAAATTTGTGACGTTTATGGGTCAAATAATTAAATTAGGTTAAACGACTCTGTGGTGCCGTTAATTTCATAATTTCATTATGCAGAACGTAACGGGCGTCCATTCGTGATAACGAATGATTTAATTCAAAAAGTTGACGAAAAAATTCGAAAAAAAAGGTGCTTCCTCGTGTTACTATTATCACAGTTTATGAATTTTTGAGTGAAAAACTGAGCTGTAAAAAGTTGTTTAAAAAATTGTAAGAAAGTTTTTTTTGTGTCTAATGGGGTTGCAAAGATGTTAACCGACACACACAAGGAAAAACATCTTGCTGCAGTGCATGAATTTTAGCAGGGTTACGAAAATGAAGGTGATGAATTGTTTTATTGTAGTGTTACCGGAGATTAAACCTAGATTTATTATTTGAATATCAATACAAAATAACAGTCAATGATATGGTGGCATTCGTTAACTCCTGGACCAAAAAGGTTTTACAAAAACGTTCGATAAAGAAGCTTTTTGCTACTGTTTTGTTTGGGACAAAAAGGGTATCTTGTTTGTCGTGTTTAGTGATTGCAGATCGACTGTGATGTCGATATTGTTACGAATCGTTAAAAATATTAGAAGAGCTATAAAAAAATAAACGAGACGAATGCTGTCCCGCAGAATTTTTTTTTTTAACAGTGCTTAGCCACACACAGCAAATTATGTGAAGCGATTTGTAAAGTTTTCTTGAAAAATTTTAGCGATTTGTAAAGTTTTCTTGAAAAATTTTCAATCATCCACTGTAATCTTGACTTAACTCCTAGAAATTATTTTATTTTATTTATTCTTTTCATTGTAAACAGTAGCTTGTATCTCAAAGTTTTCTATGACAACGAATTGAAATGTGATTCTACTGCTGTAGTCCGTTATTTACATTTAACTATTCCATTCGTTTTCTTTCATTTTTGAAAGAACTGTTGAAATATTGTTCAGTTCTATTAACGAATTTCAATGTTTAATTTAAAATACATTGGTCAGACATAAAATAAAGTAATCATGAAAAAGAACTTTACGTATTAACCTTATGTTGCAGAATTACAAAAAAATTCTATCATTAAAAAAACTTGGAATCACGTTATTTGAACGTGATACATAACTCTTACATGATTTCATTTGATCTTTGTGTTTAGGGTCGTTCCTGAGTTTAATTAGGTCTATATTATAGATTAATTTCATTTAATTAGATCAGGTGATTTTTTCCTATTAGATTCATAACTAGTTTTACAAGTTGAAATGTAACATTTGCACTTGTATTTTTCTCAGTACAATAAACTAGTATAAATTAATGTTGTTTTGCTTATCATGTTTAATATATTACTATTTTTATTACAGGTTATATGGGTATTTGTGATTTATTTCCTTAATTTAACTTTCATTTCCGTTTTTTTTTCTTTCAAGTAATTGATTAAAATATCATTTTGTCCTTTTACTTCTTCTTTCATATTATCTTTATTACTTTTGTTTTTTATTAATTATTTAATCCCGTTCTTAGAAGACTATGAAAAAACGTTTTGTAATCAATTTTCTATTTTGAAATTAAAACTGTTTACACGTTTCTTTTTTATATTTAAGCTTTAATTTGATTTAAAACCAATTAACAATACAGTAATAATAAATAGTAATTAATTTAGTAAATAAAAAAATTGCTTTATTTTTTTTTTTTTGATGTTATGAGAAGACCTGTTAATTTTCATTCAGATGTAGGTAAAATAATTTCAAATTCAGGCATTTAAAAATTCCTCCTAACTCATCAATAACAAAAAGAAAAAAAAGAAAGAAGAGAATTCTATAAGAGGTGTACATGAATGTATTGTCACCTGAGGAAGCTTAGAGAATTCTAAGTAAGACGTAGTGAATTTATTTTATAAGTTTGTATAATTGATTGGTTAACGCAAGAGAATAATAAAGATAATATTTTTAAGTAACATATGTTTTGTTATTTTATATATATATAATATATAGTGCATCTGAGAATTTTATAAAGTTCGCATGAGTCGTTCTTGAATTACGAATTCAACTGTTCCAAAAAAATTTGAAAATTTTGAAAATCTTCAAAACAACCTGAACAATTTCATTAAAATTTAGATATGCTGTAGCGTGTCTGAAGTTGTACATGTGTGAAATTAAATGAAGACTGGTTGAGTTGTTCTTCAGTTACGCTCAATTTAAGGTCAATTTGAGGTTATTGTTGTCTTTTGTGAACATTGGTGAAGTCGTATTTGACTTTGTATTGGTGTATTTTTCATACGCGCTCATCCAGTAAGTCACAGTAGTGAGCGAGTTTAAAGTTGATGCTTGTGTGTAGGATCTACACGTTAATCGAACTTAATTCGTTGTATTCTGAAATCAGTGCATTTCTGACTGCGAAATAGCGAGGTCGTCGGAAAAGAAAAGTTGGTCTCTTGAGCAATACTGCGTAAAATGTTTTTTTTTTTTATGTATAAATTAATTATAATAAAATTATTTTTTAAAACGTAAATTTTTATTACTTTGAAATTTTTTAATAAGTAAATTTTTATTACTTTGATACATGCTGTTTTATAAGAATTAATTTTACTTATAAAAAAAAAAGAAGCTGTTAGCAATAAAGTTGCCTTTTTTTAATTTATGTAATACACTTTTCGTTTGATTAAGTGATCTTAATTGAGATAGTATTTTATCTTCAAAGATGCTGTATTTATCTCTTTTATTTTAAGAAAAAATACGTAGAATATACTACTTTTACTTAACGATGCGAAAAGTGGTATTACATATTTTTTTTAAACAAAAATAATCATTATGAGTAGATGAGATGATGAAGTTTTAGTGTTCTCTTTTTTTTATAACAATAACAACGCAACGATTTACGCAGAAGCTAATTTTCTTCGGTAAAGAAATAATAAAATTGGCAGCCCAAAGGGGAGGAGGAGGAGGATTCCATTTCCCCTTCCGAGTACCTCTCTCCTCCTCACCCTCCTATTACCCACCCACAATTCATACTCCTTTTTTTTTATTTCCTTATCTTTTTTATACTTTTATTTATTTCCATCATCTTTTTTTTTACTTTTCATTTGCACTCACACTCACTTTATGACTTTTTTTGTCGCATTTACCAACAGTTTTACATAATCAAATTGACAAATCGATTCGTATTTTATCTATTGTGTTTAGATATGTTTTGAATTTTTCTTTTTATTTTATTAATGATTTGTAAACTTTAAAAAAATTACAATTTAACAAAGTTTATTGAATTTATAGGTGTATTTACATCAGCAACATTATAAATTTATTTATAATTGATTAATTCTAATTTATTTCTTCCAATATTTTTAAATATATTGATAGTATGATAAATGTATTTATTTCTAATTGGTTTGGACATTTTAATTGTTGCTGTTGCCATTTAATCAGTTATGTAGGATATATACTCGTATATGTATATATATATATATATATACACACACAGATGATGCACGAAGAGTAACAAACTTTCAGGACGTCTTCTATTAATGAAAAAAAGAAGAAAGTTCAATTAAACATAGTTTCGGAAACTCTACGTTACTGAGTGTTAAAAATATTTATTTATCTTTTTTTTTGTAATATGGGCTTTTTGTTTTAGTACCTATTTAAAATCTGCTATGTTTTTATAGGTCTTATATTTAATGAACTTCGATATTCTTTTGTTTCTATTTAGTATGATGAAAATGTCCTCCGCCTCACTCTGCCCGACAGTATATTCTTTATTGTAGATTTTATCTATGATATATTACTCAGAATCAAATTCTCTTCAAGTTTTGTTGAAACGTTTCATGTGTTTATTACTTATTTAATACAATTATTTTACGTCAAAATGGCGTTGTTTTTTATCCCGATGTTTTTTCTTTTACCTTAGATTTCTCGAAAAATTCTGAAAATGTCGTTTTGTCTGGGATCTATTTTTTTTTTCAATTTTTCAAATCAGATTTCACATAAAACCACTAAATTTACTTCTTAATTTGGATCTTAAGAATTACAGTCTGATTTCATTTTACCGAAGGCGCAGAAATCAGGGCGAAATTTTTCGCTTGTCGATACTCGCCAACAAAGCATTTCCGAATCAATATTATACGAAATGATTTTTCTTTTTAATTTTCATATTTCAACGATAATATCCATTCTGACCATCCCTGAATCTATTTTGACTAGTTTCGGAGTGACTTCTCTACGTACGTATGTATCTCGCATAACTCAAAAACGATTAATCATAGGATGTTGAAATTTTGAATCTAAGACTGTAGTAATATCTAGTTGTGCACCTCCCTTTTTGATTGCAATAGACTGAACCAAGAGTTTGCAAAAAACCCAAAATCAAAAATATTTGGATTTTGGACTTTTTCTTAACTGCAGTAATAAGCCGTCATTAAGAGCTTTTTAACGATGTATCATAAATAATTCTTATTTTAATTGGTTTCAGAGTTATAATCAAGTAAAATTTTAATTAATGGAATACATGACTCTTCCAAGGGAAGGCACATCAATTTGGATCACATTTCATCTTCTTTTTTTTTATTTTTATACTTTAATTTTATTAATAATTATTAACCTCTGATTGTAAAAAGAAATTTACAACAAATATTAATTTTATAAAAAAGTTATTAATGAAATAACATTTTATTTACTTTTCATTTTAAAAACATGTGTAGGTGTAATTTAATAGGCGTACAAGGTCCATGTGGTGTCCGCATCAGATTTTTTTAAAAACTGACTGTTGTAAAGAATCGCTGAATCAATCCGACCGGTAGGACCAAAAATTGATATGTAGAGAGAAACGGTGAATCCAGATGCAGAGGACCAGTGTGTGTTATGTGTAGTTTGTCGAATTCGATTCGGAGGATCAATAATATTATGTGTAGCATAAATAAAGACAAAGATCTTGATAGAAGAATTATTTATTGTTTTATGACCTGTCTTATATTAAACGTTGATGACGTGACGTAAACTGATTCGTATAAATTTGATTTGAACCTTATGATTATAAAAAAGCTTTGAATAAATCGCTTATTTTATTTTATGCTTTGAATAAATCGCTTATGAGTTATTACGCTTATGAGTTTTAGATTGCGAGACTAATTACGACTGCATTCATGCGAGTCCAGACTAAGACTGCTACGGCCGACGACTTAAACACGAATGTTAATCAGGAACAAGACCTGACCGAGGTCAAATTGATATCATATCAGTTGACGTCATCAATTGATTAAAATTAACACTGACTTCGAAAAAGTTTTACCAATATTTTGGAGTAAATTCAATCCTTATAAAAGAGAGTACGTATATACTGAATTTTTTGGAAATAAGAGGTCTGTTTAGTTTATTTTGCTAAAAAGCGTTGTGTTTATGTAAAAATTTTAAAAAAGAAAATAAAAAGATTGGGATAAATATACAACGAAACTATTGTTATATAGTAAATGGATTGTGTCTGATAAGAGGAATTTGAAAAAAAGATATATTTGATGGTTTATTTTATGTAATGTTATGTAATAATCTGTTATTTTTTTTTTATTATTTGTACTTCTTTCAAATTTTTTTTATAATCATTGTAATTAGTTTGAGTTAATTTATTCTATATCATGTAAATTATACTTTTCGTTATAAAAATAAAATTTTTGTCTTATTTTCATTGTTTGAAATATTGATATACTTTTAAAAAGAATTTAATTGTATTTTTTTTAATTAAAAAAAAAATGATTGAAAACATTTTTGCTAAAGAAGAAAAAATAACGATTGGAAAAATAAATTTATAATTAATTTTTCCTTGTTTAACAATTAACTGCCTTGTTTACCTAATCTATATTATATACTAAATAAATGCATACACAAAGTAATCTCTTAAAGGCCAAATATTTTCCTGCATTATTATCGCTTGATTTCATGATTTTAATTTGGTATCCAAGCTCAATCAACATGTCATATCCAGAGCGTGTTTTTTTTATATTGAAACGAAAAAATAACCTTCTACTAAATATGAAAATAACATTTAATTAAAACGGTTCATTTGATATTTATTAAAATGTTGAGAAAGAAGATAATTTACAATTTAAAAAAATTTAAATCACCTGTTTTTAAAATTCTTTTTACATCACCAAAAGAGAATTTGAAATTTCTTTACGTTTAATAAGTACTTTTCTAGTAAATGTAGTAACGTGCTGTTTCTAAATAAGTTTCGAATTTTTCTCTTTTCTTTGTTTTATTCACTTTATCTTATACCATTTTGTCAGAATTAAATTCTGCGCAAGTTTCGTTTAAAAGTTTAATGTTTTTATTGACCATTTAACAAAGATATTGTACGTCGAACGTAAAAAAACTGGTTTTTTCCCCCAATTTATTGGTTTTCACTCCAGATTTCCCAGACTACAGATTCAGATTCTACTACAAACTGCTACAGATACAGGTTATGGGATCTATTTTATTCTATCTTTGAGGTCAAAAACACATAAGAAATCACTGATCCTGCTTTGATTTTTAACATTGTTCTTGCTTGTTTCTAGTTTTACTTAACATTAAAAATGAAGTAAAACTTAAGTTTTACTTAATATTAAACGATACTTTCACAAAAAAAAAAATAATTTTTTGGAACATCCGTAACTATTATTATCATTATTAATAGAATTTTTTTGTTGTTAGGAAATAGAACACTGAAGTTTAACACATAATTTTTTTTTCATTATTTTTTTTACATAAAGAAATGATCCATCACAAATGGTTAATAAATAGTGATGAGAACAGAAAGAACTTATACTTCTTGTTGTATTATATGATGTTAAATAATCGAAATGGCCATCTACTCGTAGTTGTAAATTTAAATAATATTTTATGTAAAAAGTTTTTAAGGTTCCGTTTTTTTTAATTTAAAAAAATATTTCAGTATAAATTTTGTAAATATATTTTTATGTTCTTCTTTGAATCTGTATTTTTAGTAGTTCTTTTGTAATAATTGATTGAGCATCGAAATGCATTACTATTTTTACTTTTTCTTCATCATTTTTTTTCTTTTTTTAGACCATTTATGTATAAAAACGAAACTATTTTCTTACACCGATTGGTTACGAATGGTGAGAAAAAATATTTTATAATATATAAATAAAAATACATTTATTGTTAAAGGAGGAATTTACTTTTATTTAACCCATATGTGAGTATAATATAAATGTGTTTGTTGGTAAATGTGTAAGAATGTTACAGTTAAGTGGATATAAGAAAGAGAATGAGTGAAAGAGAAAGTAAAAGAAAGAAAGAGTTGTATAGATAGAGATAGATATTGACGGGTGATAAAGAGAAGTGAAATGTGTGCGAGTGAGAGAGGAGAATCCTGTCCTTGGCCGTCAATGCCGCACCTCGTCTAACTTGTAACCGGTGCAATTGAACGTGTACCGTGAACTGGAACAAGTCACGGTGCTGTGTACTCCCTTGTCCTTCCGTAGAAATCCCTCTGCTTCTATGTTATTGTTATTGTTGTTAGTCTTGTAGTTGATGTTATTGTTATTTCGTAGTCGAAGTAGGGGAGACAGTAAAGAACAAAACCGAGTTAATACAGTCTGTGACGGAACATTTCCTTGAATACTTAGGAATTTTGTTGTCTGTGCTCGTTATGAAATTTTAAATTGATTTCTATGTCTTTATTTCCTTTGATATATATTTTGTCTCATCCAGATTTAATATATCTTAAATAATAACATTCTTTTTTTTTAATATTACGTCCATTTCAGTTATGGTTTACTTTAAATTTAAATGTAAATTTAAATTATCTGAAGAATTTATTAATACTAGACAAAGAATCAAGCGCCATTTAAATTCTTATTTTCATTTTCTCTAAATTACCAAAACATAAATTTATAATCTATTTCCTTAAATATTCATATTTTCTACTTTCTCAATTACATATAATTGTTAAAAGAATTTACTACGGCCTGATTTTTTTAGAACAAATTTTTTAAAAATTTAAATGAAAAACACATTAATTTACTCGTTTATTAAATTCAAAAATTTTCTGAAGTTAGTATCTTATATTTGGGATAGATTCAATTTTCGTTACTTATGGTATTATTTACATTATCGATATATCGATAATAATGAGGTGAAGCTAAGCTGTGGATTTAAAAAAAATAATAATAATAATAAATTTTACCTAAGTTCATTTATTTAAAATGTAATTAAATGTTTTATATAACTAAATTCCAATGACCCTTTCAAACATATTCAAATTAAATTTATGGAAGTCAAACAGATATAGATATAAAGATAACAATTCTTTTTCCCTGGCAGGGATTCGAATCCGGGATGCAACGGATGAAAGGCTGAAACACTACCATTCCACCATAGAAGTCAGAATTTATTTATATATATGGTGTATTCCTTTTTACATTATTTTATAGTTATATTATTAACAAAATCATTATTCGTCACTAAAAATATTAATAGGAACTTAAAAGTGTTTGTTTATCTGGCAGTAAATCCATAAGCTATTTCCTTGAATTTAAATGTTAAAAAAAAAAATTTGGAAATCAAATTTTCTATTTTATTTCCATCAATTTAATAAATTATTTTCAACAAAGTGACTATTTTTATTATCAATAAGTTGATAATCGAAACTACAACAAATTTTTAATTATATATAACTACCTTACGCGTTAGTTAATTCGTTTTTTAAATTGCAAAATTTTCCGAAGTTATTCTAATATAGATTAAATTTTCAATGCTCGACATATCAATAACGACATATCAATAACGACATATTAACGACATATCAATAATAATAATAATGAGACGAGCCTAAAATAGATATATTTCTAGGAATTAAATTTGAACTAAGTCATTTATTTACAAATAATTACATTTTAGTTAAGTAATATGGATAAAATCGAGATTCAGATTTTTAACATTTAAATCTAAAGTAACCCAGTAACTGAAATGGACGTAATATTAAAAAAAAGTATGTTATTATTTAAGATATATTAAATCTGAATGAGACAAAATATATATCAAAGGAAATGAAGACATAGAAATCAATTTAAAATTTCATAACGAGCACAGACAACAAAATTCCTAAGTATTCAAGGAAATGTTCCGTCACAGACTGTATTAACTCGGTTTTGTTCTTTACTGTCTCTTCTACTTCGACTACGAAATAACACATAACTAGTTAACACATAATTAGTTGAATTAATACCTCGTTAAATCGATACTTATATTTTTACTGATATTTTTCCACAACATTGTCGAAGCTTAATGTGTAATATTGAACAATGTGACAATTTTATTAACTACAGTACAATTTTTTTAAAATCATGGATTAAAATAACCATAAAAGTTCATCATTTTCCGCGTATTTGATACGAAATTCCTGTGTAGATAGCTATATCACATTACGTAACAAATATAAATAAAAAAATTGAATATTATTTTAATTATTATAAAATTTTTAAAACTATTACTTCTTTTTTTTTATTAAAAAAATTTTTTTAGTTATTTGAAATGATAGTATTTTCCATTTTTTAAAAATAATTTCCATATTTCTTTAGCTTTTATCTGTTACATAAATTTTCACAGAATTCACAAATTTTATTTCTTTATTGACAATTTAACAAAGTAAATATTTTCGCTAAATCTGAAATATGTTTTTTGACTCAAATTTTTTTGCCTTATTAATAAATATTCTAAAAAATTCATAGATATGTCCTACGATCCATTAAAAAAAATTTTTCAGATCAGAAACAAATAATTTCACCAATTTTTCCATATATTTCTTGTTCCAAAAATTTCACTGTAACTTCATTTTATCATTGGACCAAAAATAAGAGAAAAAATTTCGCTAGCTGTAACTCAGAAATAAGAATTTCGAAAGTAAATCTATTTCTTCACGAGATATTCTACAATATTTTCAGGAAATGTACCGTAGGATTAATATTGTATTTAATCTGTGGGTTTGAATGATCCGTTATTTGTTATTTAAAATTATATTGTCAGTTAAACGTTTTCATGTTTGGGTATTTGTAAATCATCATAAATGAAATTATTATTAGTATGTTCGTGCATTTATCAATAATCTTATTGTGTTAATTAAAAGCATTAAATTATTATAACAGAAGGCTTTGCGCAACCTTACATTATGTTAACTCAGTTTGTAAAAGCTCTTTGTGCGCTATAAGTTAATTGCGATGCTATGGATTGTTAAGATCATTGTGATAGAAGCAAAAGTCTAAATTGATTATCAGTTTTTTCGCATTTAATATTGTTGTATTTATTACATTAAATCTTTGCCGACGAGTTGAAGTTTATTAGTGAGTAATAGGAATTATTATTTGTTTTCTAATTTTGATGAAAGTACTAGTTTAGTCTTATTTTATTCCCATTAATTTTTCAGTGAATTTACATTATTTAATTTTATTAGATTTGTTTATCTTCAAATAACTAAAGTAATTATTAAATGGAAATAGAAATTATTATTAAATCTTATAAATAAAAAGATCATAAAATATATGGTTTTTTTTTTTTTTTTTTTATTAATAATTTCTTTTCTTATTTTTTATTTGGGTGTTTTCTTTACCAACAGTTTTCCAATTATTAGTTAATTTTAAAGTAATAATTATTTTAATCAGAAGTAGTTTTAAAAAAATAAGAAAAACACGTTAGTTTTGATAAGTAAGAAAATAAATATATAATAATGTAAATTTAGCTATTATTACCACCGATCAATAAATATTTATAGATAAAATTATGTTTAAACATTTCGTATCAATGTGGGCTATATATATAGCAATTATTACAACAAAAAAAATAATTACCTGGAACATTGTCTTGCTCTGCTGTATTGTTTGTACTATTAGGCGATGGTTAAAGAACTTTTCCTCTCTTTATACATTTCTATTATCAATGTATATAAGAAAATTTATTTTAAAATGATCATCTTTAATAGTGCTTCGTCTCTTCGTAATAATGATTAATTTTTATTTAATTACTTTACGCCATGTTTTTTTTTATTCACCTTATCAAACGAATATAACTAATTTTTGAAAATAGTAATTATTGACTGAAAAAACGTATATTACCTAAAAAATGGCTGGCATTTGGAATACAGTTTGTCGAAAAATGCTCAAATTTTGCGTTAAGTCGAAAATGCTAATTATTAAAAAATTAATAGGATATATGTTTTTAGATTTTTTTAGGTGGTCATACGTTTTATTCATGTACTTTTTTAATTTATCAGTATTTAATTACATAGGTCAAAATTACTGTAATAAAGTAGCTAAATCACGTAAAGGTGTCCACAAAAAATTTGGGTTTTAAAGCTGTTACCATCTATTAACTTCAACATACATTAACAAGTCATAAATAAGCAGTTTCCCTATAACTGTTTAAACGTGAGCATCTTTTGTCACGAGGCGTACATCCAGCCTGTAGCGTAGTTCGTTCCATAATTTAACTTGCATGTTGGAGTATTAGACGCGATAGCTGCTTCATTCCTGTGCCTCAAATCGGGTAGATAAGTAGATAGCGGAGGCACATACACAAGTTGAGGAAAAAGCCATTTACGCAGCATAACCAAATAAGCAACTCCTGTTACGCTTTCTTCAGCGAAAAAGAACAGCCCCTAAACTTTCCTCCGGGATATTACACAGACAAAATTTAATTTTGGAGAGTCCCTTTCACATTGTAAGAATTTATTCGGACATGTGTGTTAAATTTACCATTGAGACATACCATCAAACACAGTACGATTATAAAAAGACGTCAGCTTCATGCTGCGCCATTTCTAATGCGTAATCGGCACACACAGTGTAGTCGATAGGGTTTCAAAAGCTGTAAACTGTATCGACGCATGTGTAAGCGTTTTCTTAAAACATTATATACTGTCATCATTGACACTGCTAATTCGCGGCTGGCCTTCTTAATAACAATAACATAACGTTTTTTGGACTACGCAAAAAAGATTCCCTGATGAGTTCAACATTTTCTTCAGACATCCACGGTTATCCAGTATTCTTCCCTGTACATAGACATCTAGTCGTTTTAAACTGATTATACCATCGACAAATATTATTCTTATATTGAAGATCACAATTAAACTTTCTACGTTGAATTGGTAACTACAGATTCATTTAGGAAACTGCAAAACACAGAAGGTTATCTGTTCAGGAATCGCCATCTTTGCTAATGGCATTATCAAGCAAAAATCGACGGCCATGCGTGGAATTAAAACTGTTATTTTTTCACTTTGATTCCTGCCTTAAATCAACATTGTACAGTTTATTCACATGCCTTTCTACATCTCGTCAAGAAGGTTGTGGGTTCGAATCCTGTTGGATAATACATGCCCAAATTATAAACTTTTAAGTTTTTCCTTATAAGCTAAAAAGTTATTTTCTTATTTTAGTAAGAGGAAAAGAGCTATAATTGGGCGTAAGTTTACTCTTACCGATTAATAAAGAAATAAATGAATTTTTTAAAAGTTTGTCATTTAAGTAAGTATTAATAAATGCTGTTAGTAATTGAGGAGATTTTTTCAGCTACGAGTAGCTAAACAATAAAATAAAATAAAACTATTTTTATCCTAATTATTTATATTATAAATTTATATATTTTTGTATGTGAATTGAATAGTAGAGGATTTATTATATGGTTATTAGGTGATTGTATTTACATATAAAAGTATCTTTTTTGTGTCTGTGTAAAGACATATATAGTCTATGTATGTCTATATAATTATTATACAGATATTGCAAACTATTTTATTTTTAGCAGATTCATAGTGCATGAAGCGTAAAGTTATTCAAACAATAATATAATCTACTTGAATGACTATAAATGTAAAATTATATTATTCTGTATAAAGTTATTTACGAGTATAACAGAAAAATAGAACTTTGTATAAATTTCTCGTTTAAATAATGTTTTCTTTTGTTGTGGATTTAAAAAAAAAAACGTAATTATTTTTATTCATAAGCCGTAGAAAATAATAATATAAATTCTTTTATAAAATAATTGCTTCATTAACTACTACAGTTAAAAGTACTGTTACAATTTATTCCAGCAATTTTAAACAATAATTTTTTTTGAAAAGAATAACTATTAGTTGAAGATTTGTTCAGAACTGGACAATTATCTGTAAAAAATGTCTTAATTGATTCTTAAAAATGAGAAAATATTAATTATTACACATTTAATTTGAGATATTTTAAGAATATTTTTTTAGCTATACTTGTGTAAAGCCGAATTAAATTGTAGAATAAACAAAAAGAGTAATTTCTTTTAATATTAAAAGTAATGAATTAGGATTATTTGTTACGTTGATTACAAAGCGAGATATAACGCTTCAGACTAATTATCAAACGTAATAACGAGACTAATTTAATCGCAAAAAAACCATGTTTTTTTAAGTTCTATTTTTTTCTTTTTGTAATATTCTTTACAAAAAAAAAACCTGCTAAATTACACGTCTCAACGATTTTTCCAGGAAGTACAACAGTTTACGAACATTACAGATTTTCCAACGATAGCGGCCAGTCGTAAATTTAAATATAATATTAATGAATATTTGTTTGATATTACCTAGCTAAAAAATAAATTTTGTTATAATTTAATGAGATTAATTTAACTAAATTATAGTTCTTTTTTATCATTGTTGCTGGAAAAAGTAATTTTATTCATATAAATACTCGTATATTGTTTAATTTTACTGAAATTTTGTTTTCAATGATAGCATGAACTTTTAAAACTATTACTATAAAGTAAAAAATAATTCCTGGCATTAAAGCACTGAAATAGATTTCAGCTCTCTTTTATCTGTTTAGTCTCCGGAACTACCGTTAAGGTATTACTTCAGAGGATGAATGAGGATGATGTGTATGA
>JAAAKQ030050322.1:0-11670 GCA_010016005.3 Zanna intricata | reverse complement strand
TGAGAAAGAATTAATAATAAATTTCGAAAATTTCAGCAATTTTAAAAAATATTTCTTGGAACATTTATATTATTTCTATACAGTGTGGATGTATAGGAGGAACTTTATTATTCATGGTAAAGTTTCTTTATATTTCTTTTCATTGATTAATTGTAAACGGATGAATGGGATTGTTAAAATATTCATTCGCTTCGATTATATCAAAAAAACTTTAAAATAATAACAACTACCATTATATAGAAGTGATTTATTAATTTTATTTGATATCATTCATGTCAAAATTATGACATCAATGATGACATGAAATTCATAAAGTAATATGAATATGATTTACTAACTTTTAAATTCAATATATCTTTGACAACTCTGTTGTGAATTATGCTACCAGTCAGGCCCACTTATAGGTTACATTTTTCTGTAATACTGCGCTGTGAAAGCATATAGAAATATTATATCCATACAAATCATTACAGTAATAAATCATTATATATAAAGATTCATTCAAAGTTAATTTAAATCCGCAACTGCTCCATTGTTTATTTTAAAACCAGTGGGAATTATGATGGATCTTTTTTCTTTTAACATATAAAATATTATTACTCTGTGTGGTACATTTTAATTTAAATAATGCAACGGAATATAATATCTGTAATTGAATTATGATAGAAATATGGTAGATAATTCAAATTTAATATAATATAATTGGGTTAGAAGTAATACTATTATGACATTAGACCTATTACTGAGCAATATGACACAACGTGTTACACGATATTCATTGCTGTAGTTGTACAAAATAATTTTAATACCTATTTAAACATCCTGATAATGTCAAATATTACTCTTATTGTTATATTTTACCAACTGTTTTGAATATTAAAATAAATTAACCTTTAACACTAATGATTGTATAGAATATGACTGAAATACTATAAAAATAAAAAAATAAAAAAATAGTATCTAATATTAGTCCCTTAATATTCGGTATCAAAACAGTAAATAATAAGATATATAATATCAAAGATACTAGATTTGTATAGAATAAAGATATTTTTAAACTAAACAGCTAACCAATATAAACTAATACATGTTAATAATTTTTGGAATTATATTAAAAATAATAGTTATGAATAAAAGTCATAATAAAGCCGTAAAATATTACCTTTGCTAGAATAAATGCTTCTGTGAGTTTTTCTGTTCTATCTATAGTTGGTTAGTGGATAACAATAAATAGTAATAAACGTTAGAGATATGAGTTGATGTGCAGAAATTTGTATCTTAAAACTTCAAGAGATTAGAAAAAATGTTAAATTATTAACTGAAATATAGTTGAACAGACTCAGTGAAAACTCTACTGTTTATTGTTAAAACTCCTTGATATAATTAAGAGATTATAGTAATAACATTGTAATTATTGATGATTATTATTATTATTGATTCGTATTGTTTTTTCAGAATAATCATATTTTGTTGAATAAAAAAATTATTAATATGACTAAAAACAAAAACAACATAATTACAGATATGTATCTATTGCCAATAGTGAAACAAGGTATCTGAATATAATAATGACATAACGAGCTGTTATATCCTCATCTTAGCAATATAACTCAGTAACCATTAAATTATGTTAAGGATAATGTAATACATTTATTAGCTGAACAAATAGATGCTTCCTTTACCGTATAATAGGAAGAGAAATTGAATATTGTGATTTTCCTTAAGCAGATTGTCTAAATAACTGAACACAGATTAAAAATTAGTTATGTAAAAAAGTATTTAACATTATGAACCAAAATATTGTAAAAAAAAAAAAAAAAAAAAACAATAACATTCCCATCAGGTGGCTTTTTTTATGCATAGCATACACAAACAATTTAGTTTAAAATATTTATCAATTTGTTTAATTATAATATTTTTCTACAACAGCTGTATGTTAGTGCTAAACTAGCACTTCTTGTGGTGATTAGGGTTATATTATTGATAGTATACCCACTAGCCACTAGTCAGAGCATTTTCTTTGTACGATTTTGGAAAAATATTTTTGTAAATATTACTATTTCTTAATTGTTAAAAAATTTACCTAAGAAAATAAGACCTTAAATAGACGAAATCGCCTTGCTCCATAGCCTCCCCCTTGACCTTTTAAGTTGAAAATTTAATGGCATCAATGCCCCCTATACAAAAATAATCTGACCAATGTTGATCAAAATTGGCCAAATAGTTTTGGAGATATAAAGTGCAGGATACCGAACACACACACATACATACGAACATACAGAAAATTTCTATCCGGTTTTTTTTTGTTCCTTAGGTATCAAAATGTTAAGATCCGGTGAAAAACGCACATGCTCTAATTAGACCGATTACAATACTTTTCCTTCTACTTCTATAGCTCTGCTATAGTGCTAGACGGGAATTTAAAAATTAAGACTACAGAAAAATACTTACTGAAGCTCTACGTAATTGTCTATAAGTTAAACAAAGTTTTATTCCCACCTACAACGTGAAATCTCATATAATTGTTCTTGGTAAGTAAATAATTAAATTCTGGTTCAAAAAAAATTATATAGACGGTAGAAATTTACTGTAAATAAGAATTAATAAAATGAATATCTGAGTAGAATTATTAACCGATTTAACTGAAAAAAAAAAAAAAATGACAAGAAATAAAAGGATATTTCTAACAGTGTTTGGCAGTGAATTATATATAAAATAATGAAGTGAGACTTGCACATGATACAGAAAAGAAAAAACAGAACTGTGTTTTATCAGGATTGGATTGAAAAAGAAAATTGGTATTACAATAAAAGAAGAAAAAACATTCCTAAGGTTTCTCTATATTGCAAAGCTCTTCGAAGTTGTCGCTTTTAGAATCCTATAAATAAAATAATATATATTTTCAGTAAAACTAAGAAATATTTTTTTTTCCCCCTATACATTCATCAGAATTGAATGACAAACTACTTGTCTATCAATTCTATATTAAGGAATTCATCACAATTCTGTCAAAACTGCATCGGAATTCTAAATAAAATACTAAATAGTTTACAATTAAAATAATAATATCATATATTAGTATTCTCCTACAAGATCGAATTAGAATTACAGAACCAAGGCATTAATAGTGCGTATAATTAAACATCATCTAAAGTAGTTACAATGATAAAAAACTGTGAATTAAATTTGTTAAGATTAAACCTGCAGCTTTGTTTCATTTCTATTCAGATAAATTGGGTATTCATTTAAAGAAAAATAGATAAAGATCGTGGTTCCTAATCCGAAACCCTTACCTTTTTTTTTCTCTCTTTTTTTCTATCCTATCTGTGGAACTACCATAAGGTACTACTTCAGGGGGTGAATGAGGATATGTATGAATGTGATTGAAGTGTAGTCTTGTACAATCTCAGGTCGATCACTCCTGAGAAGTGTAGTTAATTCAAACCCAACCACCAAACAACACCGGTATCCACGATCTAGTATTCGAATTCGTATAAAAGTAACTACCTTTACTACTATCTTTACTTTTACTTTAGTGAAAGTACTACCTTTACTTTGAACCTTAGAACTCTTGACTTCGAAATCAACTGATTTGCGAAGTCAATTTGCGCTACAAATATTCGTATTTGTAGCGATTCGTACTGTGCCCTCCAAGCCATAGAAAACTTCTACTCAAAACACCTTATCATCATAGAAATATATAATGCATTCGCTGAGTTGAACGATCGCAACACACAAGTGAGTTTCTGCTGGATCCCTACCCATGTGGGGATTCTAGGAAATGAACGTGCAGATGCCGCAGATAAGGACGTGTGTAGTCAACCATCTTTTTTTACCCGTGTTACTTCATGCGACTTTACTAACTATATAAAACTCAATCTTCGCTTCAAGTGGCAAGATGGCTGACCTGCCACAGTTGATAACAATCTGTGGCATATTAAAGATTCTGTGTTGGCATAGAATTCCTCATGCAGAAAAATTCGTCGTGAGGAAGTGGTCCTTTGTTGATAGCGGATAGGGCATACGAGAACTACCCCCACGTGTACCTTATGTGAGGAGAGAATCCACAATTGTGCGTAAGATGCGACTGTTGCTTAACTGTACGTCATATCTTGATAGACTGCATATGTTACGCGGCCTTACGTCACAAATTTAAATTACCTGAGAATATTCGCCATATTTTAATAAACGACAATACAGTGATAGATAGGGTTCTCAGATTTCTGTGAAGCATAAATATTATTAATAAAATTTAAGACTTGTATCTTTTTTCTTTGTTATCCGATAAGGGACCATTTACACCTCTTACGGAATTTTTAATAAAATTTATGATTCTAGTCTAAGGTTTACTGTGTGTTAGTTTTAAGTTTTAGTATTTTATCTGTGATCTTAGTTTAACCTTTTTTACTATTTTAAAATTTTAATCAAGGTTTAGTTTTATCTATGATATTAGTTTTTACTTTTTTTACCATTCTTAAATTTTAATCTAGTTTTAGTTTTAAAAATTTTAGTTTTTTCTGTGATATTAATTGTAAGTTTTTTTAATAAATTTAGTTTTTAAGTTTTTATTTGATATCAATAATTTTATTCCGGTCGATGATAACGTGAAGACGTGTTTCGCCCAAGAAAAACATCAAAAAAAAAATTTACAATGTCGCGTTAACCACTAGGCCAGCTCGGCGTGCAACAGAAACCCTTACCTGGAAATTTTTTTGTGATTTTGTAATAAAGTGATTATTACAATATTAAAGCAGCGGTTTAATTATACCTTGAAACTCTGTTGTGATTTTCCTATTCCAGTTTTATAACTGTAGTAATTTCCTTTTGATATCATCATGAATCAATTTAAAATATAAATTAATAGTTTAACATTATATTAGTTACAAAGAAATTATATTTCTTTTACAGAAAAATATGAGTGGAAAAGTGTTTTTCAGCTTGTCAATATAAAAACTATAACATTTAGTATTTCAAATACTAAGTCCATATGTACAGATCTAATAGACCATGTAGATTTACTGAAAATAATTAAAATTAAATAAATAAAGTTATCGTTGACATTTTATTAATTAATTGTTGTTAACCCGAAATAAATTATTAAAAATTTTGTTAATTTTTTTCTGAATTTACCAGTTTCTAACCGTTGTGTTTAACGAGTTGTACATAAAAAGTGTTCGTTTTATTTAGAATAACAATTGCAACTTTACTAAACGAGAGTTACAGATTTGATTCAATCCAATAGATTCTTATTCCAAATAAAAAGGATTTAATTCCTCCTACAGGTTTTATAAATTTTCTGTCGTTATTATTTGTTCTTTTGACAATATATCAGTACATTAGGAATAGGTATTAGTATAGGTTGTAACATTAGTGTGGAAAAAATATAAATTTCATCTTCATCTTGTTCTATTTTTTACTTTTTTTTTCGTTGGAGAAGTAAAAATATCTACCAACCACCATCTGCTCGCACAGATTGTAGTGTCGGGCTCTCACCGATTAAAAACCCTCCCACCGTTTTTCCCAGGGTCAGCTGGAATCTCCTCTCGGCATAACATCGGCCAACCTTGGGAGTCGTGGCAGCAGATTACCCTACCTGTTGCCCTTCCAGGTTGGGCTCCTGCAGCGGAGCCCCCCTTCGGGGTCCTTTTGGGATCTTTAGAGTGTAGCGACTCGACGTTTGTGGGAAGCTGGCACGTTCTTCCTCCAAGAGGCTAACCGTCCCGATTAACCGTCAGACTAACCTGACCTAGAGGGGCGGCATGTGCATTGAAAAATGCGCGAGTACCCCTCCCCCTCTCGCATGCGGCCTCTCTCACCTTAGACGGCCCGGATGCGTCATCAGAAGTACCCCGGCCCAGTACACCCTTGCGTGTGTCCTGGACCAAGGCATCCTCAGCAAATAGGCTGCCTCCCGTGCCCTACTCGTCGCCACGTTTCATCATGTTCTTCCCGTATTTTTAATATTTTTTATTTATTATTTATTTATTTTTTTAATATTTATTTAATATATTTTTTTTAACTTAATTTTAGTTAAAAAACCAAAGAGAATCTTTATTAATTTTTCTTTAATATCATTAATTAAAAAAAATCATTAAAATACAATAAAGAAATCCATTTTCATTAAGTAATGGATTATTATTATTATAAATGTAATTAATTATTATATTAATAAATTAACATAGCCTTCCGAGTACTGAAGTTTTAATTTTTTGTGAAATAACATGGTCGGAATTATGTAAATTATTTTTATTTATATAGTATTGTAGCGTTCAAATTAAAAGGGATAGGAACGATTTTATTTACTTCTCCAGTCTCAAATTAATAACATACACAATTCCATATGACAAGGATTGTTTCTTTATAATCACATAAACAGCAAGATTACTGTTTATAAAATAGGTAGTATTTACGCGAATTGGTAGTTTTTCGAATTCTTTGGGATTCGAATCATAAAAATAAGAGGTTAAGAAGTAGGTGATAAAACATAAAGAAAATTCTGACTAAGTAGAACTGCATATCAATCGGATAATAATAGGAAATTCAACATACATCCAATGAAAACAATATTTAGGAATACTTGTATAAGTGTTTAATTCTTTTGTCTATTCATATTATAAAATAGTCATCATTATCAGCGATAATCAATTAAAAATAGTTCTATTACTTTAACAATAAAATAACAAAACCGTTAAAGAAACATTTTTTCAGTGCATTTTCGTTGTAAACTAGATTTACGAGTATTACAAAAATTATGACATGTAGAAATAAATGTACATCATTTAAATGAAATATTTTTATCGGCAGAACTCAAGGAATAAATAAGGATTATTGTGTTTTCAACTTACATAAAAATAATTTTTTTTTAATTTATTTCCTCGTGAAATATTATATTTTAAAGATATTATATTATGGATCATTTATTACAAAAATGAGATAAGATAATTTTAAATATATGTAGTCTATAATAAATTACATAAGCAACAGTCATATAGTTGTAAAAGGTTGAGTTGACTGTAGAAACTTCTGTAGAAATGTGTTGGTTATTACATCAGTACTTAAGTTTTTACATAAAGAATTCCAAGGAGAGATTTACTAAACCTTTTATGTTTCAGTAAAAAGAATAAAATTTTAACCGAGATTTCAATTCCATTCAGTCATGAGCAGTCATAAAATTTGTCTTACTTGTTAGAGATAAGACAAACTTACCTGTTAGAGATAAGACAAATTTTCATAAATTTAAAAGTTAAATTAAGTATTCATTCACATTAAATTGTAAAACATGAAAATGTGTGTGCTCAAAAATAATAACTTCAATAAGTTAAATGCATATTTATTTTGTCACTACAAGCGGAATAGTATTTTTTTGAATTGTTTGAGATTCTAATCACAATAATAAAAGTTTAAGGATCAGGCGATAAAATATAAACTAAATTTCTAGTAAGTACGTAAGTAAGTAAGTAACATAATAAATAACAGTCATCAATTTTTACGCACTCAATTATCTTTTAATACAATTCCGCAAATAATCCGGTAGAAAATTTTGACATGGCAGATAGGAGTAGGATGACGAATTACTACTCATTTCACATAGATTAAGAAAATAAACTGATATAAAAGTTTTTCTTTATTTAAAACGTATCAAAGTTTTTTTAACTCGTCAAAATTTAGAAAGTTCTGCTGAAGCTTTGGGTGGAGACTGATATGATACAGCTTCTTGATACTTACATCGTCTTGTCATGGAACTCCATTCTCTATACTGTACTATTTGCGGTACCTATATTATTTCAGACAGCCCAGGTAAAACTAATACGCATCTGTGTGTTTAACGCTTTCTGAACATTCAAGAGTAATATAAATATTTGTTTGATCGTAATATGCTTCAACTCATTTTTTCATTCCGAAATGTAATTACCAACAAATTTCATTTGTTTTATTAATATTAAGGGTTTTTTTTTTTAATTTCATCTAAAGCCGATGACAATAAAAAAAATATCTACTTCACATTGATTTTTACAAATTCACCTTATAAAACCTAATTGCAACTACTTACTTTTGATGACAAATCAACGCCGACAAGATGGAAAAATTAATTAATTTTGTTTTTTGTATAATCCGATAATAATCATCTTTATTTTGCATTCTATTGCAAATTTGTTTCTATTTCCATTGTTGTTATTTAATTAATTTTTTACTCTTTATTTTAATGGTTCGAGAAGCAAAATTTTATTTCCTTTTCCTTTCCGGATTCTACAATTAATTTTTTTTCCAGATGTTTAGTAAGTGTCTACTCATATTCAATGACAAAATAAACTTCACTAGAGAACATGAGTTTTTCAAAGTGAGAAACGATTATTAGAAAAATATCAAATTATATTTTACCAAAATAATTTTTATCTCCTGTAATTTGCTACTACTATATATGAAATCTGTACATAGAATGATGAGCTTGCTATACATTTTCGGATTATACGTTGTCAATATGATCAGAACATATTCAATGAAAAAATTTGGGCTGTAGGAATGACCTTCATGACTAGCATATTTGGCGTTTAGGGGAATCCTCATACTTTCTATAAGAGAAGCTATCAGCAATTATTTATTCATAAAATATTGCTAGTTGCTGTTAACGACTTAATTTTGAGTCCTGTGGTTCTACCAAACCGTACAAATGGTTAAAATTTTAAACATTAGTTCAAACATTTGATTAATAATCTTCCAGATTTGTCGGAAGACCTACTTCCGGAAGTAAAAGTAAATATGTGGGTTTACCAAGATGATGTTCCAGAACATTTCAGTCACATGCATGAAACTTTTTTTGAAAAATGGATAAATCGTAGTGAGCTAGTATTGTGACCAGCCTGATCTTCCAACTGAACCCCTATGAATTACTTATTTGGGGGTCATTTAAAAAAATTACTGTTTCTTCTACTCCATTCCTCAATACTGAAGATCTAAATCTGAGTACCTGGGAATGTTCAGAGGGTAAATCTGTCCCTCAGAAGAAGAATAAAGACTTGTGTAATTTCCACTGGTCGATTTCACTTTTAACAGCTCCTTTGATTGACTTTTGATCTTAATAATTACTGCTACTTATTAATTACAATTTTTTGTTAAATTATCTTAATTATTTATAATAAAAATAAAATTGTTTTTTAAAATTGATTATCTAAGTTAATTATTTTTCATTAGTTCAGTCTTGAAAAAAAATTACATATTTTGAAACTAATGAAAATATATTATTAACAATATTAAAAATATATCAAAATGATTACTAAATAAACAGCTAAAAAATCAAGTCCTTGATTTAATAAAGTGTATGTCATACATTTCTCTCATAAGTTGGCAATTAACCATTTTTCAACCAATTTTCAAAACTACAGTGTCATTATTTTTACAATAAAATCCTTAATATTTTAAGTTATAATATGATAAAATTACGGATTATTGAGATATATAAGATTGAAAAATTTGAATGGCTGCTATTTTGATATTTATGAACATTTTAATGCTATTATTTTTTTATTTATTTGGAAAAATTGGTATAAATCTGCATACTAAATATTATTCTGATTCTTCAATCCGATCTTAGGTATAAATTTTTATTAATAAAGACAAAACGACGGAAATGGCGGACAGAATGAATGCGAAGGGAAAATTGAATTATTTTGTTCATTTTGACAGGTAAAATCCAAAAATATAAAATATAAACAGCTCACCATTTTAGGTACACTCTTCAAAACATATTTTCCAATTGTGATTAAGAGTATACAATTAAAAACTGGTGAAAAATAGTAGAACCCGCTTAAGATAAAAGCTGAGTTGTTACAGCCACTAAAACAGGAACTGCAAATATACATCCTAGAATGTTCAGGAAAGAATGAAAATAACAATCTAACTAACTAACCTAACAAAATTTAATTCAATTTTTAATAAAATGGAGTGTGTTTGCTTCCTAGATTAGTAGATTATGATATAATACTGAATATTTCATACGCTACAAAATTCCATTTCCATATCCCACCCACAAGCTTCAAACTTATGTGATGGCAATATCATCAAGCAAAAAAAAAGAAAAAGGAAAAAATTTATTAGTTCATTTAAACTACATAGTAAAAGAAAGAGTTTTATACTTTTTACAGAAAGAATTAATGATTCGTATGTAGTTACTGAAAGTTATTAAGAAAATAAGAAATGTCCAATTTCTAAACTGAGATTGAGATAATTTCATTAAACCGTTTCGGTTATTTTATATACTCCTATGTTTACATAATATCACTTACCTACACACCACATATTTCTTCACCCAAAATAAATAATCATAATACTTAAGTGTCTGATGAATTCTAACCATGATAATTTATCACATTAACAAAAATTAACTCGATTCCCAGTTTGCAAATAACAAGATT
Organism: Zanna intricata; assembly: GCA_010016005.3. Classification (NCBI taxonomy): domain Eukaryota; kingdom Metazoa; phylum Arthropoda; class Insecta; order Hemiptera; family Fulgoridae; genus Zanna; species Zanna intricata. Next base: position 1,261 of record JAAAKQ030050322.1, on the reverse strand, counting down.
ATTCAATATTCATTCTCACATAATTACAACACACTCTTTTAAATTTTACTATACCAACTTTCATACTTCGCTTTTCTTGACATACCACTGATATACACTGAGACATTCACTGACATACCACTTGACAAACCCATTTTAACAGAATCATATCTTTATGTTCCTACTTTTATACACCAATGCTCAAAAAGGAGTGTAATGAAAAAATATTTTGGGTGTATGTATGAATATAAGTATATTTGTTCCATCGTATTATCTCAAGGACTAAAGTGATTTATATATATGAACACGCGTTGGAATACTTTACCGGGAATGTCGTAGTCTATGTATGTATATGTTTAAATAAATTTTTAAAAAAATACATTAAATTATATATAAATACTATTTATGAGAATTCCCGAACGCTCTTTAATTATCCTACATTAAAGACCAATGTTTGAAACGCGAGCGTAAATTTTTGCAAATGATGAGGATTATGAGAATGAAAGTGGCGATTTACATGATAATATGTATGACAGTGTAATCAATACCATTAGAATAAAGCCAATTGAAGGCGATATACCAAATACGAACTCTATTTTACCTGATGTTACGAGGACCGTCCAATATTTACTAATCAGTTGAAGCGTAAAACAGCTCCTTTCAACAGCGTTATGAGAGAACAAAGAGTAGAGAAATTGTCAGGGGTCAGACTGTCTCCAGACTGTTGGAATAGATTCAGACTAACAGTAAATGTCCGTAACTTCACTTAACTACATTCAGTCAATGGAAATGATTAACGAGAGGAGATTACAAATCAAAGAGTATCTGTTTTACGCCCTCTGAACTGCAGAATTACACAAAGCTCAGCAAAATGTTTCTATTTGTCATCGCATACGCCAGAGTGGAGTTGAACCTAATAATGTTGTTCAAAATCTTCAACTTGTTACACGTAATATTCAAGACATCAGTCACACTGGAATAAAGCCTTTACAGATCTAATGGCAATGATCCAAAATTTTGGAGCTCCGCACTTCTACATTAAACCGTCATGTAATGATCTGTACTGGCCGGACAGCTTAGTTTTTTTTTTATTTTACGGCCCGGAAGGACCAATTAGTCATTTATGTTTAGTCTTTTTTATCTTCCAATACTTTTTTATTTTCCTGGAAAAATCCCTTTTCCGTTCCTCTGTCCAAACCGTCCCGGTTCTCTTTTTAGGCTTTTCTGCAAATTTAACACCGGGCAAGTTGTTATAATTTCCAGATCCTGTTCTGAGATCTTG
>JAAAKQ030050300.1:0-16299 GCA_010016005.3 Zanna intricata | reverse complement strand
AAAAAATAAAAATAAATAAATAATCAATTTTTCTTTTAGTAAATTCATAAAAAAGAAAACGGACTTCAGCACAAGTAGTAAATTAATTTTAATCTACAAGTATAATATACCGACGTTAACCGTGCTGTTGGGATCAATAAAACTTGATTACAATATAGAAAAAATACATCACTAATTTAAGGCAAATATCTTCTTTTTTTCCAGCTGTTCCTTGAACTGTTCTCAAGCTTTCAAAATTTATAATTCAAATTATGATTAATATTACAAATTATTCAATATAATTATAGTAGATACATGAAGTCTGCTAATAGTAATAAACATGCAATCTTCTTTCAGCTTGGACCAAAAAAAAATATGCCACCTAAACGAGATGATCAGATTTTACAAGTACTCAAGTTTTCAAGTTTTGCTGTACGTAAATGATATAAAGAAAGAGGACGGAATATTAAATATAACGATCCTACAAATGTATATTAAAACCAACAAGAGAAGAAATAATTTAAAGAAATCGTTAAGCATAACAAATCGAATATTTCAAGATGTTATGTTGAAAACAGTGTTAAACGCAAGAAGTAATAGTGTAGAAACCCAGCTAAGAACAGAAAAGACGAAAATAAGTTTCGTAAGAATTATGTAAAAAAAATATAATTATAACTATAAGTATAATTCAGATATGTATTCTTTACTTAAATAAACCAGATTATATATAGTTAATTACGAAGCATTAGTTTCTTCGTAGAAAAATAAATGTCAGATTCATAGTCAGACAATGTCGGAGGTAAACTCAATGACAGATCAAGACAAGTGCATAATTCAGTGGTTCCCAAACTTTTTCGATTCTCGGCATCCTTGCTGATAGCAGATTCTCTCAAGGCGCCGTATGTCAAATTCTAACAACTTCAATTCTGCGAAGTAACCAATAATTACTTGCAGGTCTTAAGTAAAAATAAATAAAATACATTTTACATAACAAAAATTATATCTAAACAGATCTCACTAACTATTTTATCATTTTCTCAAATAGTGAAATTAAACTGGACACTGCCACCTCATTCCTTCTCCATACCGATTTTCGAGTGATTCGTAGATTTTATCACAGTAACTGTCGAAAACCCAGCTTCGAACATTTAAGTCGCAAATGGAATTAAAATTCTCTGAACTTCACCAGTGGATATTTATTTTTTACTCATATCCAAAATTCAATCAAATTTTGCTTTCAGAATTTTGTTTTCAACAAATTGTCACAAGACAACTCAATTTCTATTCTTCTGTAGGAATAGATACAGACGGAACAAATAAATTAAACGGCTCTTATTAAATCCTTGCATATTTATCGATATTATCATATTGAAAATATTTTTCAAAGCAGGCAAAGCGTTTTCAAAAGAGAATTGAAAATGGAAATAAAATTATGAAAATTGAGTAATATTTTGAGGCGTCTCAACTGTTCAGGGCGCCCAGGCGCACACTTGGGAACCTCTGGCGTAAGGTGTTTGGATTATAATAGCTGAAGCGTCCAACAATAAAAATAACATTTTGTATATGGTAAAGCAAATTATTATTGGAAACTTTACTGAAATATTTTTTTTTAATATCTAGGTAAAATATAAAAGTTCTCAAAATTTGTACAGCTTGTGCCCGAAAAAATTACTAAAGAAATCGACTTAAAAAAATAATATTAATTAAAAAAACAGTAATATTACTGTTAATCTATTAAAACCATTTTTTAAATGGTTCTAATAAAAAAATGGTTAAATCGTTCTAAAAATTTAATAAACGATTAAATTAAAACAATATAAACAATTAAAACTATTTGACATTCCAAAAACGTTATGTTCCTGAACTCTGTAAAAGAGTAAGAAAGGGCAGTAAAGGTCACAATGAACGATAGGGCCAATACAAGAGGTAAAAGCCCACGTGCACGCTGCAAAAGAACAAATGGACTGTAAGTAAAGTGATACATGGAAGATAGGGAGAACTACGCTAAATACTGCTTTTAGAGCAACGACCTGATTTAAGCACCGATGAAGAAACTCAGGAAAATAGTAAGAATAAAATAAAAAATCAAATGGGTTTTTAAATTTACCACAGATTTATGTGTTCCGCTCAACTCTACAATGTTAAAATGTAAAATAAAGTTATTTATTTCATCAACTTAATTAAATTTATACAGTTGAAAAATGTTTTAAAAACAAAATTTTTTTTCTAATTACATCACACAGCAATAAAATTTTCAAACACCGAAAACTAAATTATAAAATCTCTAATATGGTTTCTTTTTTTAATGATTTGTTCATCAGATAGTCTTAAAGCTTGTGCAAGGCAATATAAAATAAAATGTTTTAACTTACGAAAAATGTTAACTAGGACTAACTGATTTGAACTTAAATAAAAGACTGACACGATGTAACAAAAAATTCTGTACCGCAGACTGAAGAATACCGCAGATATCTCTACCATAAAGAGGTTGAAAGGTTTTTTAGAAAAAAATTTTATGTAATATTATTAAAAAAAAAATACCTCTGGTAATTTAAAGCATCAAAATAACTATTTTAAAATCATATAATAAATATACACAAGAAATCTTTTTTCTTCCCTGGATCGGATCCGCAACTAAGCATATACTCAGCCCAAGGGACTGTTCATTATTCTAAAGGGCCTCCCCTTCTGGCAGTACTTACGGCATGAAAATCGGCCCGCCGGTAGAATCTTGATTTTCGTTGTCTGCTTCTAACCCCATGGCAAGATTACTAGGCGCGACAATGCCGCCCCAACCAGGAGCCCCAGGAGCCGGGACTCGGTCTTAACAATGTCTGTCTGTAATGGAAGTGATCCCGCCAGGAGTGAGTCACTCCCGCCGGGACTTCATCTTAATAGCTCATCCACCAGTCCATTCAATCAGAAATGTCACTTTTGTGAGTAGAACATCCATTTGTCTTGGACCCCCAAGCCACAAGTGGCACACTTCTTTGGGTTGGGGCATTGGGCCCGCTGTTGTCGCGCTTAAACAAAATTAAAGCTTAAGGCAGACCTATCGGGTCCCTGGAAGAATGAGGACATATGCCCAACCCACAGCATCGTAAGCATCTCTCCTCCGGGTCACGCAAAGGGGCCCTGCAATGCACCCAGCCAATCCTCATACGCATTGCAATCAATTTCTTGGCCCTCCGTAGTTCGAAATAAGAGTAGTATTTTGCATCTTTCAAAACGCAGGACGTAGTGAAGTTATACGAAAATCAACACCTACCCTAGTCGTCTGTCCCACTGCTTCTGTGACTTTGCCGTCATTCACATCATCCTCAATATCATGGATGTGAACCACTGTACGCCGGCTATCTTTCTCGGTCAAATCCTCTTTTAACAGACGCACTGTCACAAAGAACTGTTTTCAAGGTTGCAGCTTTCTCGGCATCCCTCACTCTTATACATAATTCTCCTTGAAGGAACAACGACATGTTGTTCCTTCTCCTATCCGCACTGAAGAGAACAACATCACGTCGTCCCACGGCTTCATGCTGCACCAGCTTGACCCCAGTCCCCATTCGGTCAAATAAATACAAAACTAACCTTTCGACGCTTCAACCGCCAATCGGTAGAAGAAACTCAGATGCAGGAGTGTTTAACATGTTCAATATCCTTCAGTGCTCCCAAAATTGTTGACAGGGCAATAGTTTTCCCGGCCCCAAAATTGTAATATATAGTGAAACGTTTGTTCGTGTCCTAGCTACATTCTGTCCCAGAAATCTGGAATTATCTTCTACAATATCTCCGCTGCAACTCTAGAGCTCGTTCTGTGATACTCTTCATGCTTGGCCTTCGAGAGGTCAGTAAATACACACGTATCCACTACTGCAAAAGATACTTCCGTAACATGATCCACTACCATCTGGTCTGCCAACACACTGGTAGACCAGTTAATAGCAGCTGCCTCGACATGTCATGATGTTTTGTAGTCCACCCGTCCATGAAGTCTGTGTGGTAACCTCCACACAAGACACATCAGTGGTCTTCAAAGGTAACCTAGACATGGCCCACATCCACCGTATCAGGCGCGGTTTCATATGAAACATCACTGTGTTCTCTAATTTGAGCCGCTAAGTCACATAGGCTTTAGAACACATATTGATATCTAGCTGCGTATTAGAGTTAGGTCTGGTTAAAGACTTTAATAGTTTAATGTCACCCAACAAATAATGTATCATGAATTTACAGGACTCCATACAAGTGTAAATACACTCCTCCATTTCCCCCTCATCCTTATCCTGGCTATGTGATCCACATTCCCTCTCGCCCTTATTCATCCAGTCCTTATCATCAGCCGACTGAACATTTCTCAAGACGAATCCGATCCCCGTCCCATTGGCCGTAGTTTCTTGAGGTTTTCCTTCCCCATCCATAGCAGAAATTCTCAATGACCGCTTCATCGAAGATTCGTCATGTAACGATCCATGCAGGTGACTCACATTCTCGTGCCCCGTAGGATCCTTCCGAGACGTCACAGTTAAGGACGGAAACTCCTCGTAGCCCTCATCGTGAACTCTATCTCCTAAAGAGATCAATTCTTTCGTGACGACCACTCCACGCCGTGTTCTCCTTAAGGTATGCCGAGAGGCCTTCCTCTCAGTCTTTTTCCCCAGGACGAGACATGGCTATGTAAAACGACGAAAGGAAAAAAAAAACAAAAAGAAACAGTAATTACTGTAATATGAGTAAATCCAAAGGAAATAAGAACAGAAATTACAAATAGAAAATATTCACCAGTAAAGGTAACACTGTGAAAGCAAAAAAACATAATTATCAGGAAAAAAAGTCTCCAAAATTACAAGGAAACGTGGACATAAAGTAATAATCAATAATACAGAATAAACTGTGTCCAAAGCGCACCAGAAAAATTTTCTTAGTTTAAACACAGACAATATCAGACAGCTAATGTAAAAAAAATTCTTTTTTCCACTATTTTTCGTATAAAATCAAGCGAAAAGTGCCAAAACACGTCAAAAATAATTAATAAAGCAATAAAATAGCTTAAAATATTGTCCATAGTCACACAAATGCACTTCTTCGGCGGAAAAATTGCTAAAAACCGGTAGTTAACCTACGGTTACTAGCCGCGAATGTTGGGATAACAAAATCATTAATAAAACGAGCCCCAACCCTTTAAAACGATACAAAACGTTATCGAATGGTTCAATCTTGTTCACAGGCACCAATTTTGCCAAAATTAACCCGATATCTAAAAAGAACTGTCTTAGCCCACCGTTACTAAGGCAAGCATAGCCTAGCCTCGGGAGGCCTCGGGAAGAAAATAAAATAACACAGAAAACGAAAAACACTGTAAAACGAAAATCGTGATTTTCGAAAACGAGACAAGAACGAATGAAAGCGAGTTACTGCAGACACGTCTAGACTCCACGAGACTTCCTACTTTATACCAAGGAAAATGCTTTAATTTCAGTCTCCCCCACATTTAATGATTTTTAAACAAAAATTTAAATCTGAAGAACTAAATTAAATATTTGCTAAATGCCACTAAAATCTTTCAAGTGTACTAAACCCACGGGATCAGTTGCCAAAGGAAGATCACGGACTGATCTGGTTCTCTAGAAGTGGCTGGAATGCAAACCCGGGGAACTGCAGTACGAGCTGAACCAGTTTCTTACCGGTCACCGATTTTTTAAAGCATTCCTGATGCATGAACGATAGTAAGGCCTCTGCCGATTGAAATTACTCCTAGAGCATAGAGAGTATGTCAAGAGAGAATTCGACTTGCTTACACCATAGATTATCATTGCTATAGACAAAGCAATTGTATCACGCGGTATCCATGATGTTGGTTAAAATTATACAGACAAAATTGGCGGAAGAAGTGCAGAAGTGAGGAATTCCTCCTATATCTCCCTTGAGGCTGTGCTCATACCAAAGCAGGACTAGCCTAAAAGTGGAGAAAGAAAAAAGAATACTAAACTTGATATATTCAACGAAATAAATAATTCTTTTTTTTTTCACTATGGTAGCTATATCAACTTTTGGAACCATCAGTAATTACTATAAGTTCGGTTTTTTATTTAGATAAATGTAGAAAACTTCATTTTTAACAAAATGACACTGTACTTATTTAAATATGATTTTAAGCAACTAAGTTACAGCGGAAAACATTGCAATGTATCGTTTCTAAATTTTAGTCTAATGATCAGCAGATTTCTTTCTATATAAAAGCTACCCTAGTTCGTGCCAATGAGATTTTGATGCCCTTTTTACTTCATTCATTATTTTTTATTTTCTTCTTTGTACTCTTCTTAACTTTAAAATTGAATTTCTTCTAAATAATGAACTCATATTATACATTATGCATTATAATTTATTTCATCATCCAAAATAAATAGAACAATATAATCAAAACAATCTTAAAAGTTGTATTTATTATCCATGAACTGTCACTTCGATATCATATCTTAATTTTAAATTAATAGATATTATTATAATTTTTAATTGCAATTATTCAACGGTATTTTCATTTTTACGAGTAATACACAAAACGCTACAAGATTTTTAACAAAATTCACTGAATAAAAATATCAAAATTAAATATCGATTTTGTGTTATAAACGTTATTCGAACTTGATAAATATATTATATTTGTAAATGTATTGTATTTCAACAAATATGTTGAAAATAAAAAATTTCCAACAAAAATAAAATAATCAGAAGCTGAAAACATCAGTTTTCATTGAAAAAAAAAACCCATCAGTGAGTACGGAAAGTAAAAATAAACGTTGAGCAGCAATTGCATTTGCAACTACGAATGTTGAAATTTTAGCATAGCAAAACAGCAACTCACGTTAAAAGCATTAAATGAATTTAGAGCTAATGGGTTAAAGTGTATTTGCGGTAAACAGAAAATAAAGCTGGTACGGTAAAACATTATACTAAGGTACAGCTGTGTAATTGTCTATCACTTCCACATCTCACTGATTAAACTGGTTAATGTCATCAAATTCCACTGGTAATGTGTGATGAGGTAGCTGTTAAAGATAATGACTGAAGTCAAAGTGTCATAGAATAAGTAACATAATGTTACCTAAATTAAAATACTTTAATGATTTACACTAAAACCAGCGTTTTATTATTTTTCACTTTACACTTAATTTTACGAATAGGTTCTATTCGGTTAAATAACATTAAATAAAATAAATATAAATAAAGATAATGATCAAAATTCATTAACACAAATTGACACCCGATAGAAAAATTTCCTTGTCAAATTAAAAGATAAAATAAGGTTTATTTGATGATGGGAAAACTTAAACAGAAACTTTTTAATTTTCACATATCTTTTTTGATAATTGAAGATTTTCTCAGAACTAAACTTATTTTTGTTAGCATCAATAAACTTTATACTAAAAATTGGAATTGCCGTTTTTATGAGGACAAAAAAAATGGAAGAGAAAATACTAATTATAAATAAATAAATTTCGAAACCAAAATCTGATATTCAATGAAAATATTACATTAGTACAATTTTTCAAATATTATTTAAATTTATAAAAAAGTTATCAATAGTTATAATGTTGATATTATTAAAATATAAAGTGAAATAATGAAGAACAGACAGATTACAGTTAAAAATCCCGCTTGACCAGACTTTAAAATGAAGAACAGATCTGAAGAGATTATTATCACCTTCAGATGATAATAATGTATTCGTGAATATATAATATTCACGAATATTAAAGAATGATATTATATTATGAATATATATATATATGTCGGTTGAATAATATTCTAGTAAAATGACGATATTAAGCCTGATTTAAAAAAGCCATGCTTCATTTAGAAAAAAAAAATCAGAATAAGAATGATAGATAATATATATATATATATATACAAGTAAATATAAGTAAAAAAGTAAATAAGTATACAAGTAAATATATATAAAACATAAATATAACATATAATAATTGTAAACAATTAAATATACATATAGTATAGACATGCAAAAGTTTTAAATTTATGACGCATTACACACACAAAAAATTACACAAAATTTACACACAAAAAATTAAACTTTACAAACAAAAACTAACACAAATTTTACGCTGAATCAAATATATATTATATAATCAAATGTACAATATAACGTTACTGAATAATTATTAATTTATCCTAGAAGAAACTGGCAACTATCTATCAGAAATATTAGATACACACATGCGCGCGCGCGCGAGCGCACGCACGCAAGAATCTAACTTCAATCAAACGAATCAATTGAACATAAAGCTAGATTTTAAAAAACAAAACTTAAAGACTAAAGAAAGATGTGACAATTTAAACAATTAAATGTTATACTTACATCTCAGTCCTTTTGTAAGCATGAAAAAAGAAAAATAATATATAATTAATATCATCGATCCACAAACTACCATAATCTAATAACATAATTTATCAAATATATTCTAATACAGTAGAGATATTAATTCTATCAATTTTCTAAAGTAAGAAATTTTTCACTTAATACAGATACGTAAAAAATTAATTTATTTTCCACTTATCTCCGTAGCGGAGGGATAGCTTTTTATCCGGAAATACCGGTCAGGGACGGTATTTTATTTTTCACACGCCACAAAAAAATGTATTATCATCCAACGGTCACTGTAAAGAGACGTAAGCCTTTTTTTTTACTGTAAAGATAAGTAAAGAACTTTAAGAAAATTAACCTTTGAAGAACTTAGAAGCTACAGCCTTTATAGTAACGTTTTTAAATTCAAAACGGGAACTAATTAAGAATTTAAAATTTTTATTTTATTGAAAACAAAACATTTTACTAATATTAATGTTACTTGTCAAATAAATCCGCATTTGCCAATATTTCCACTTGTCTTCTATCGCACATCATGGAACCATGTCTGAACGGGAAAGTTCATTTTCAGTAACTTCTTGTTAAGTCAATTTAATCCATCTCTAGTAACTTTCTACTAAGTTATATCTCCCGTACCTTCCAACAATATGCCAAACTTAGCGTTTACGGAATTGTTAAGTATTACGCCGTCTATATTATAATTACGGACACTATAAGCAAACCGGAACAAAAAAATAGCTGGATCTTTCATGTGTTAACAAAACATCACAGTTCCGTTTACAAATATTTATCGATAGTTAAGATTTTCATCAGGGGGTTAAAAATATTTGCATACAAATGGGCTAAAATGGACTAAAAACTCTTATACTAAACACTGATAAAAACTATTATCATTCTAATCGAAATTAAAAAAAAAAAACTAATATAAAAATTTGAATCAAGTGATGGTTATGAATACATAAAAAAAAACCTATTGAAAATTCAAAAAATAAAAATATTTCAATAAACCAAGGAACCGTCAAATAGAATCAACATGAAACAATGTCTTCAGCAACATTCTAACAATACTTTTTCCGTATTAATTGTAGAATAATATTAATTATTACTCTAAAGTAATAGTAAAAATTAAACATTTAAAAAACAGAAAAGATGGCAATGATGATTACTTTTTTCTAAATTTAATTGAAATTTAAAATTAATCCTTTCCTCAATATTTACTATATTACTATTAATATACTTTATTATGTTAATAGTTTAAAATTATTATTATCCTTACGAGCTTACTTTTATTAATAATTATCTTCAAAAGAAAAAAAAATATTAAGTAGATATTTTATTTTTAAACCACAACCTGTAATAAAAATTAACAAAAATTCAATCTTGTTCTTAATATTTTGTTTTAATGTATCGTAAAACATTGTAAAGAAAAAAAAAATTCAAATAATATTAATAATACTATAGTCTGTTTATTTTCTAACAACGGCTGAAATTAAACGCTTAAATGTTTTATTTTTTAAAAAATAATAATAATAAGTAAAAGATATACTAGATTAAATCAGTGTTCAAGTGTTGATTTTTTTTAACACGCACGAGAAAAACTACTATGCTTCAAACCGTTCGTGAGTATAGATTTCTGTAAAAAAAAATTTAGGACACAGGGAACTACATATAGAACATCGAGTAAAACAGAAAATTATGAGGTCATTTGTTTGTACAATAGCAATACAATAGCTATGTTTATTAAAAAAAAATTTACATTACTACGTTATTTTAAGTAGAAAAAACTGTCTAGTTTAGTATTCTAAACTAGACAAAAATGTACATGTTGCAATAACTTGCGTATAAATAAAATATTTTAATAAAAAATTAGAGGAAAACAAGTAAATAGAAATTAGTCACATACGTGGGTTCAATAACAAAGAAAAATTTTAGTTAACATTCAAGATAAATAAAAATAAAACATTTTAATAAAAAGTCGAAAGAAATGAGTAGTTCTAAGCCCCTTCAAACTTTTATGTATGCAGATTGCGTCACTAACTGATAAATGCTGCGTGACTATATCCTATTAAAGACACGGAAAAATGTATCGATATTTTTCTTAGATTTACATTACTGTTGACTATGAAATGTTTTCATGTAAAATACAATAATGAGAACATTTGTCGGAGGTTTTTCTTTTTTTAAATTGACAAGTAAATTACATGAATTTATATATTAATGAATACTACGAAGGTATTTGGCTACAAAGAATAACGTAGCGGTACAGGAAAAAGTGTGACGTATTGTAAAGGAAATTAAAAAAATAATTTAAATACTTAAGTGAAATTAAACAAAGAAAACCCACAAAAAATGCAAGTAAATAGGGGAAAATAAAGTAAACGTTAACTACGAGGATTAAAAACAAACAGTATCAAATTCGAAAAAAACCTCTATCGAATCAGTAGTTCATACATAGATCTATATCAAATAAAAATTAAAGGAAATGGTGAACTGAAAGGGTAGAAGTGATGTTTTCTTATTTAAAAGCGAATTATTTTTATATTTCTTAAAGTTTTTGAAAAATCTTAATTTACACCTGCAGTCATTTAAAAATTTAAAAGCGGCAAAACTTAAATTTCACATATTGCTACTTAAACATTGGCAACAATGATTAATCATGAAAATAACAATAATTGCTTATGACAATTGCGTGTGGTACTGTAGCTTACTGCCTACATTATATAAACTAAAGTGAATTTCAATTTTGAAATATACATGATGTGAAAAAAAGCTTTTTGACGATAAAATATAATAGTGAAATTCTAATGGTATACCAGATTAACGACTTTACTTTAAAATCGTTATTTAATTAACATAACAAACCAGCTAGCCTGTAATGACAATTTATCTTACAAATATGCGTAAAAGATGACTTCTATATACATACCCAATTAAGTATATATACGCAATAAGGTGTGAATATATATATATATATATAGTGTATTGTACAAGTATATTTTAATACAGTACAGTAATCTATAGCATACTACAGTACATACAAATATACAGTATAAGAGAACAAAACCTATGTGCTTGGAAATTATAATAGTGAAATTTAGATCAACGTTTGGGTTATAGCCAACGTTTGGATACCATACTTATGGAATTTTTTATTTATAGCCAATTAAAAAAAAACATATATTATTTTCTAAATTATTTCTGCAATAAAAACTAATGATGCGTTGGTTTGTTTGTTGCACATGCTCACATTTTTAGTTTAGCTGTTGGTGAAGAGCGGACCACGAGGTGCACCGATATATAGATATATATCGATTAATATATTGATTAATATATCGATTTATATATTGATATATGGTTCAGATAAATAGCTATCTTTAAAACTATGATATTATTAATTTATCAATAAAATGTAGCATACAAAATAAACAATTTTTAATGGATTTTCTAGATTGTTTTTGTACAGAAGAATAAGACTATATAAACCATAACAGCGTAAACGTGGCAATAATATACACATAAAATGGTCTGCCATTTTCTTCCTAAGAATCCTATAACATTTTTACCACTGGGTAGTGATGAAACATATGATGTTTACGGCGCTGTAGATAAATAAAATAAATTTTTTTAAATATTTTTTTTATACATATATTCCGTAAAAGAATTATTTCTATAAAATATCTCACGTCGATAATACTAATTTTCTTTATACGTCCAAACTTTCATTGAAATAATTAAAAAATTATGTCAAGTCTGATGAGGGTAAAAATAAAACCCTAAATTAAATTTTAGACTTTAATATTAAAATACCTGTTTAAAGCAGAATTTCTGGAATGGTTTTAAATAAATGTAAACAGAAATTGCCCATACAAAAAAAGAGAGGTCCTATTTCTCTATATTTTTGTAAAAAAAAAAATACATTAACGAAACATGTTTTCAGTTGTTTAAATGAGTTTTATGTTTTAATTTGATGCATAATATGATTTTTTTGCAAAATGATTTTTCACAGTATAAATAATTTGAACTTTGAACTATGTTTTTTCTTAGTTAACTAAAACGGAATCATGAAGAAAATATTTTATTTATAAATATTTATTTTAAAATAGTTTAAGATTTATACTCTAAAAGTAAACGAAATATTTGAGGAAATTAATAAATTAATTGATTCTTCTATATTTATATCGATATTGTAAAGAAAAAATCTTTTAGTAGATTTAAATTTATATTAGCATAATGTTCTGATTATGTTTTTTTTAGTTATTTATTTACAAGTGATTGTAAGATATTTATTTATCCAGTATTTAAGTAATTTTTCCACTAAGAAGATCTGTTTATAAGATAATTTGATTAATTTTAAATGTTCTTAATTTAAATACTTATTTTGCCATTATAATTCAGTTATATTTATTAATGACGGTTGTTTAAAAAATCTTAATTTAGATCTAATCTGACACTTTTATTTTACCTATAATTGATTTTTGCATTTTCTATTTGCGATTTTTATTCAATAAACGTTTAGTAATTTTTAATCTTTGTATTCGGTATTATAGAATAACTGAACTGAAAGGTGATTTGAATACTGATCAAATATTTATATAAATTAATCTGACTGACGGAATTTATTTAATCTTACACATATAATAAAAGTTAGTATTCGTTTTGTAAAATAATTTTGAATGGTGGAAGTCATGTACGGGTAATAAATTCTAAGCACACTCAGCCAATGATATCTTTTTCTTTAACCGCTAAATAACGTAATTACAAACGCTTACATAGGTGTAACTGATCTTAAGCCGTAAAATATAATTAAATCGTTGTTGGAATAACATTAAAGAATATATATTTAAAGAAAACTTAAGTAAAGAAAAAATAACAATATTTCTGTTTTTCTACTGGTTTTTTACTGGTTTAAATATAATTTTGTTTATAGTGTTATAAATTATACTTTTGAAAAATATATAAATTCTGAAAATACAATTGGTCCCCACTATGAAAACACGGGGAAAATGAATTACAATCGTATCGTAGGATTTGAAGAAAAAATTTCCTTTTTTAATTATTTATTGTCCAAAGAGATCACACAACAAAAGAATAATGTAATACATAAAGTGATGAAATACGAATAAAGAAATGGACGACGATCTATAAATATTGTTCGATAAAAATTAAAACAAGTAATGCGAAACAATTTTTATAATTTACAACAGAGTAATTTTATCAAATTATATCATAAATCATCATAAAATACGTCAAATTAAATGTTCAATTCCTGGAACAAAACAGTTCAGAATGAAGCAAAATTATTAATAAATAATAACACCATGAAAAATTGTATAAATGTGAATTGGATAGACTAGAAACATAGACGAAGGTATAAGAAGAAAAAGTATACAATATTTCCGTTTTATTTCTATATCAAAAGCATTCACCGAATCCAAACAATCACGATTGTAATACCAAATAATCCCATGAGAATAAACGAATGTGCGCGTAAAATTACATTACCTTACCTTAGTTCAGAGGAAGGCTATGAAAAATCTCATGACGTTTGCAAAAATAGCGAGATCATGTTGAATTATTAAATCAAAAAAAAAAAAAGAGAACAAGTAGTTTACTTCTAAACTGAGTGTAATGGACAAGTGTATTTCTATAAAAATGAGAAAGACAATAAATTAGATCTTTTTATACAAAAAAAAACCTATTTATAACCAAAGATATTTTTTTTAATATACTTACAGTTCTCCAAAAGTTCACGCCAAAAGATTTTGGGATTTTGTAATTTATATAAAAGTAGATATTAAAAGGGAAGTAGTATAATAGCCATAAACACAGTACATTTTTAACAAATTATGCCAACTTAATGATTGAAAAAGCAGTTTAAATTATTTTACTACGAAAGCAGAAAACATTTTGCTTTCAGGTAATTGAATTCTCTAACAAGAAATCTCTATAGAAACTTCAGAAGTAATACGAGAAAATTACATTTTTTAAGTACCCTTTTCTCAATGTCATACATATAAACACAATTATATCTTATTCATAAAAAATTTGAACTTTTAAAACCTCATAAACCAACACTACAATTAAAATGTTAAATAAAGTTTAGAATGCAAACTTTTTTTTTCTTTTACTATTACTTATATATTTCCAATGTTCCAATTTAAAATTAAGTTCAAAAAATTATTAATCTAAAAATTATACTCCTAACATAAAAATGAATAGTCTTGAAATCTAACGTTATTATATTTGTTAATATATTATAAATTTATATAAAAATATGTATGTATAATTATACTGAATTTCATAAAGAGTTTAGATAATTTGAATTATTAAACCAGAATTACTAAATACCCTACTTGAGTTTTAAATACTTTCAGTTTTAATGACTGAATGAAATGGAATTTCACCATCCGCTATTTTTTTTTTTTTTTTTATAAATTACAGAAAATAATAAAAGTAGTAAAAACTGGGGGAGTCCACAGATCTTGATCTTTTGACTTGAAGCCAAAAACAAGGTCAAGTAGATGACCTTGGACGATTTAATTTTTTTTTTTTAGTCCTCATACTCCTCTCCCTATTCACGATAGCGACCGAATCCGGCTCCTGCGCTTTGTCCGAACCCGCTGTAGACTCAAAAAATCGTACGTTGATTTTAAGGTCATCACAAGATCTTGACATCAAGGTCAAAGGTTAAAAGTTGTGTATCAAACTCTCCAATTTAAACTTCAAACGAGATAAATATTTAATCGTTAGCATAATTTAGGCAAACGTTAGATATATAGTTCATGAAAATTGGTGAAGCCGTTCTGAATAAACAAGTAACAAACAAATTCACAAACATACCAACATTAAGACAACATGTTATTATTCTTCTGCTTTATTCCGGTACTTATTACTTACAAATAGACTATTTTATAAGAGGAATGTACTTATTAGAAAAGCATATTTTCATTCATGTACAGGAGAATAGAAAAATTGCGATTTGCATAACTACACTGTTATCAGTTATAAATTATTACAACTGCTGTAATTACCTTAATCATTCTGTTTCTTTTATTAGTACAACTTATTTTTTTTTAAAAGAGTTATTTAAAACATCTGAACGTTTTCGATGAGTTACTCAGCATTATCAGAAAAATATCAAGTATTTAATAGTAAACTACGTCTAAAAAACATTTTAAAGTGTAAATGAACAGTCATCGCTGTGGCCAAATTAGTCCAACTAAAGATGGTTAGTAACTCACTAAAAATATTCAGTGTTTTTGTTTTTTTTTTAAAAATAAGCGGCTTCAAGAATATAATTAAAAAAAACACATATATCACAAAAACCGGAGTTTATGTTATAAGAAAACTAGTACCTAATAGCCAATTGAAGGACCCGTTCAATAAGATTTAATAAAAATTTATTTTTTCCTGACATACATCAGACATAAACAAGTAGATCTGTTTATAAATAAAAATTAAATAAAAAAAAAAGAAATTGTCATTCATAGATGATAATAATTACGATTTTCATTACAATAATTTTATTTTTTCATCAACCTATCTCAATGAATGCTTAGTTCAGATAGATTACTATATACAAGACAAAAGAAAAGGATAGATCTCCCTTGTTTTTTATCAACAATAATACAATATCGATAATCAACTAAAATCGTTCCCATTTTTGAGTAAATGAAAAAGTATAGAAAAGGAAGTATAACTTAACAAAATTTTATCTCCTTATGAAAGCATCCACAGCAACTCTTGTTTGTGTCATACGTAAAAATCAGGAAAAAATTTCCAACGACTGAACCTAAGGTTATACACCAAAGAAAAAATCTCGCTTGTTTACACAATGTACCAACAAGCCACAACACAAATTATCTTATGCATCCCAACCCCCGTAGGGGAAGACACCCACCAAGTGACGATTCCGGTCGCCACACCACCCCTCCCGTTCCTAG
>JAAAKQ030050278.1:0-16301 GCA_010016005.3 Zanna intricata | reverse complement strand
ACTCGTATTTGCCTAATTTAAATACTGCTTAAGTGAACACTTCTGCTAAATAACTTACACTACAATTGCCCTTAATGCCCTTAAGGGCACTACAATATCATCTCCTTGGTGTTGTCTACTAATCGCTGGAAAGAATGGGTGACTGGTGTTCTCAAGTGGAGACCCAAGAAATTTATCTAGTACCAAGTTGGTGAGAGATAACATTGCCGTCAATTTAGCTGAGGGACTGGAAAGTGAAATTATTTCCGATTTCCGACTACTGAATCGTCAGACTTCTCCAAGTATTGCACATACAGACTTTGGAGAAGTCTGAGTACTCTTATATCTTATGTCGTGACTTTTATTATAGTGACTCTTATATCTCTGAGTGACCCTGATAGTTCAATATCAGATATGTGATAAGCAACTTTCTATGCCTTTTGATGAGGAGCCTAGCCTCTTTCCATTAGTTTATCTCCATGAGTTTAGTATGTTACTATTTGTTTATCTTTGTTGATAAAGATGTTACAATTTTTTTTTTTTTTTTTTCATTAGACCATCTTTATGATCGCCTACGTTGTTTTATTCAGTGCGAGTGTGTATTTATATATGAACTTATATAGAATTTATATTTTATATATTTTTTTTTATTGAAGGTATTCTTGGGAAACCTCTTATCATATGCTTCTTGCAGTGTTATTTACTTATGGTTGCTTACTCGTAATTGATTATAAATAAACAATTGTATGGCTAAAAAAAAAAATTGTATTTCTATGTAACCTTTTTTTTTTACCTCCAAAATTACCGTTCAAATATTGCTTCAGAGGATGAAATGAATGACAACTTTTTTAGCATGTGAATGATGCCGTGTCTCACCGGGATTCGAACCCGGAACCTCCGGATGAAAGGCTAACACGTTACCACTCACGCCACGAAGGTCAAAATTTCTGTTCTAACCTAATTCATTTTTTTCTATAATACTATTTATTTTTTTCTTTTAATTCTTAAAACTACTCATACAATGGTAGTTTAACATTTTCAAAAGAATTTCTCAACCTTTTTTTCCAAAAAGTATTCATTTCAAAATAATTATATTTAGATTTTTAATAATAATAAGATAATTGAAAATTCAAAATTCAAAAGGAAAAAATATAAATATACATATGGAATAAATGAAATTACTCTGGTTAGTAATGTTACTCAGATTAGGTACAATACAAAAACTTCGCAAGTAGTACACAATAAATAGATAAACATAACAGAAGTAAGAGATATGTAAACAAACGTTCTGAAGAATAAAAAGGTCACGTCTATCGTTTAGAACTCTAGGAAACGAATACCACAGTATGTTAGATAAAGAAAGTTCTGTCAACCAAAAACGTATAACAACGTTTTGAACTAGCTGACTGAACTCTGCTTGCTGTACTATTGAGACATTATTCTCGCAAACACGATTTTTAATTACAAAAATAAACCAGTTATTTCACTATTTAAGCTATAACATTTAATTTATATACATATATATATATTTGAGACATTAATTTAACGAGATCATATATTTCAGGTGTTTCGTTATGATTTTTTTGTTACTTTTTAAAGATATTTTAATCTTAACTGGGGTTTTATTAAACTCGTTTAGAATTACACGAAGTGTTATTGTAAAATTTAGAAACATATTCTTTTTAAACATTACTGTTTTATTGGGATGTAAATCATTTAATTTTATGAAAAGATTAATAGACAGCACAAAAGATATATTTATTCAGCTCAGTATCAATATTTTTAATTACTCAGTATCGATACTTTCAGGATTTAGTGGAAGCAACGCTTTTAAGTTTATTGTAATCAACTCTTACTTTATTTAATTAGCATTTATTTGTATTTTGCACTTTATAATACAAACAAATCGTTTCTCCGTTTCGTTGGTTGAATTTTCAATAGTTTCTGGAATATTCTAATCAAAAACAATTTTGATAAGTATACAGGGTACCAGGAAGTGTTGATAAAACTGTAGGCTCTAGTTCAAGTAATAAAAACAATTTATTAATTTTTTCTCTTTTTCTGTTTAGCCTCCAGAACCACCGTAAAGTATTACTTCAGAGGATAAATGAGGATAATATGTATGAATGTGAATGAAGTGTAGTCTTCTACAATCTCAAGTGTACTTCTGAGAAGTGTGGTTAATTGAAACCCA
Source organism: Zanna intricata (assembly GCA_010016005.3). Classification (NCBI taxonomy): domain Eukaryota; kingdom Metazoa; phylum Arthropoda; class Insecta; order Hemiptera; family Fulgoridae; genus Zanna; species Zanna intricata. Next base: position 14,128 of record JAAAKQ030050278.1, on the reverse strand, counting down.
ACCACTAAAGAACTTAGACTGGTGGGCGTTAGTGATGAGACAGGGGGACTCCCACCCGTGTCTCATCACTCTACCTGCCAGTGAGCTTGATCCTCGTCGGGAAGGGAAAGCTTTTTACTGGATCTAAGTCCCGATGTGGTCTCCTGTGCGGGAGAGCCACATTAGAGGCAAAGGCATAAAGACAGAGTCCCGGCCTCTGGGGTGGGGTCTAGGGTTGACTTTGTTGGCTCTTATTTCCCGCTACCGAGGTTTGAGGCAGGCAGAAGAAAAGATCTGAACTATTGGCCTATCCTGTCGAGCCGAATGTATTGCCGGTGGACGGAGAACCCGATTAAAATGGACAACAACCCCCGAGCTATGTAATGTTTCAATGTGGTTCCGGCCTGGTGTTGAAGGAAAAAACGCCAAATAACACCGGTATCCACGACCTAGAATTCAAATCCGTATAAAAATAACTATCTTTACCAGAATTTGAACCTTAGATCTCTCGACTTTGAAATCAACTGTTTTGGGATCTCTCGTTAACCACTAGACAAGCCCGGTGGTCTAATTTACTAATTCTGGATTCTTCTTTAATAAAGAATTAATTTCAATTAATAAAGGTATTGAAAACAGGTGCAATGTTTTAAGATTTTATTTTTTCCGTAATCGTACTGCGAATTGGTATTAACTCTATCCGTCACATCTGTAATCTATTATCTTTTATATTTATTTCACATATTTAATACCTCTCACTCTCACTGGATCTCCCGCTCTCACCCTCCCACTCACCCTATAATTCCCCTCCCACCATCTCTCTCACTCTTTCTCTCTCATTTACTCACTCACGTATCTCTCTTTTATAAAATGAGAGATACCATTTTAATAAAATCAAATATACCAAATATATATAACTGAAATATACCATATTTTTCACTTACAAACTACTAATTTAAAATAATTTAATTTTCTAAGTGCCAATTATCTTTTATATTATCAAATATTTATTAAACAGTAATAAAAGGGCTTACAAATTGCCCTATATATAGCCTTATTGACTTGCAATAAAATTTTCAACTTAATTAACTAACAACCAAACTATACACAGAATTAAGAATACTTACTGGTTATAATTATTTATTTTCTATGGCTAGTGAGCGATTGTTGTCACAACTTTACAACATGATATAATCCATCTATCATTAAGTATATAAATAGTCGGATTATATGAATTAACAATTGACAATTCTCTTAAGAATTAGGACGTAGAATTATGGACCAAACTTATTCTTGGAATAACGAACAACATACAGAGTCTAAGTCTATTTGGAGACACAAAGAAACAAACACGATTCAGCAGCGTCGAAAGCTCCACCAAATGATTTATAAATTTATAAAAAAGTACAAGCGAGGCTAGAAATCGCCTTACTCTTAAGGATTCGATGTTTCGATATTTCTCTCAGATTCTGAGTGTGATATCCCTTAGGACAATTTTTTTAAATATCTGGTTATATACAAATCTTGGAAATTTATTCTGTACAGTCTCGATTAAACCAAAATACGTCTGATCGAAAGAATTCTAGATAACTGATCCGTATTCCAATCTACTCCGTACAAAAGCGTAAAATAATCTTATTATTGGGGTGATGTATGTAAATAGTTTTGTACTCCTAATTACAAAATCGAGTAATTTATTGGCAGTATTGATTAGAGAACCAATCTGTTGTCAATAAATCAATGTTTCTACATTGGCCTCTGTCAATAGTACTCAAGTATCAACACAAATACTCTTACCAAATTTTTATCACTTATAGAGTAATTGTAAATCTTATAATCTAATTTCCCGGTGATATTATGTATTTACATCTCTTAATACTTAACTTAAAACCAATTTGTATGAATCCACCTAAATTCAAATCAAGTTCCTCCTGGCATAGAATGTAATCATCATTAGAAAAGATCAAACCATAAATTTTAATATCATTTGTATAATAGTTCCCTACTTATACTTAATATTATTAAGTATTATTAGAATTATCGAGTTACTTATTCAAATACTACTACAAGTAAAACTGTTTAAAAAAAGCCTTACGTACTTGACTAAGATAGTAGGAGGATTAGAAAAAACAACCTTACACTGTGGTGTGCGCATCATAACGTTTAATTGTAAATAAGCAGACGGGCTTGTCTCTGAGCAATCTGGCAGGAGATTGTAGCTAAAGACTTTTGTTGCAAGTATGAGCTCTCACGTTTAGTTTAATAGCCAGAACCGACCTTATAACCTCTCTAAAGACTATTTTGTCTGTACTCTCAGCCACCTAACTGGATTGATATTGACGGAAGATTTTGAAACAAATAATTTTATTCCCAGACTTAAAATAAATGTTTCTTGGTAAGTAGGTTATTTATTACTAATCTCTTTTTTACATATTACGACAACAGTAACAGGAAAAAAATTATAATAAATTCGATATTGTATTAATAGTAAAAACTTGTGAGTATTATTTTTGATCAATTGAATTAGTTTTAGTTTAAATTAACACTAATTAATTATCAAAGAAAAACTACAGTATTACAAAAGACTTCTAAGATACATATTTTTAGTTAAGTTAAATACTATTATTAAGTAGTAAAGAAATTAATTATCATATCGTAAGACTATTATGATTTTGTTAATTTATTTTTAAGGTATGAAATCAAATTTATAATCGTTTAGTTGAAATATTAGCAGCAAACAGATCCAGACGTTAAGTTATAATATGCTTATCAGATTAGCTTAAGCCAGCTTGCCGCGTAACTAACCTGCAGCTAATTCAAGGCACTATAGTTGGTAGGATGAGTAATGGACAGTAACGTAAAATAATTTAAATTTAGAAAAAAAAATGTATATACTCCATATTATATTTATTTAAAAATATAATTTATCACGTGTGTGTTGGAAAATAACTCAATTATTTAACAATTGAAAAAAAATTGTCGTTAAAGAATTCTGGTTCACTTAACACAGTAACCTACTTGTTTATATTTTCCATTTAATAGCCTATAAATGACCTTTATATTTATTTGTTAATTATCAAAACTGGAATGCAATCTTCCAGATTCCCTTCCTGGGGTGGAAGGGATTTGTCTTCCCTTCCTCCCTAAACATATAGAAAAATGCAGTCTATATATGAAGAAACATTTTATGTAAATGACAGCCAATGTTATATAAATGTTTTGTTTTTATATAAATGAGAATATTGGGTAGAACAGCAAAATAACCGATCCGATTTAATGAGACCCCGTATATCGATTTTTTAGTTTTTGCCTGTATACAAAAATATGTCATTTTAAAATAAGTTGTTACTATTCTATCCTGGTCAGTAAATGTTTTACAAATTTTACCATTAATGTCAATTATTTAGTGCTCTAAAATTTTTAATAACTTTTATTTAGATAATTTGTAGTAAATTTAACATTTTCTCTAGTTATTTATTTTTTTAAATACTATAATTTCTTTTTCGCTTAGGTTTTCATTTGTATTTTGGGTTAATTGTATTTCTAATTTTTTTAAATATTTTTATATTCCTAAATTTATGTGTGTGTAATAAATACATATTTTGTTCATCTGGTAAATAAAATAAATTATGTTAACAAATCTATAAAAAGGATAAATAAAGTAAATCTTTTTAAATTAAATTTCAACTTAAAAGAAAAACGATCCAAATACTAAAAAGTAATAATTTTTCTATTTCTGTCTAAATTTCTATTGTTTTAAATCGATGCCCAACAAAAACTAACAACTTGGTAATGTTTAAAAAATAAATTTAAAAAAAGAATGAAAACTATCATAAATTTACTAAATGTTATTTTGGTACTGATTCATAATGTTAAAATCTAATGGTGAAAAAATAAAATTTAATTTTTTTCATTTGTTAGGACGGACTAATATTTTTTTAAGTTTATTGCAAAACTAACATTTTAAAACATCTAAAAGATTCATTATACGAGTAAAAAGGCCTAAAGATTTTAAAATAAATCAAATAAAATTAACATATACCTCAATAAAAATAAATATGGAATACAACGTAAAGAACACCACCAAACGTGAATTAAGGCTTTCTGGAATCTGGGAATATATGCCCTATTAATTCTCTTGAAGTTTGAATGAAAGTACTTAGAATATTAATAATTCAATAATATGCAATGATTACTATAAAAAAAGGTATTTCAAACTGTTTAATAGAAAAGTTATTGTATAAATAATCTGTTAATTTATCGGGAAAAGATTACCACTCAACTACTAGAGGAACTTCGTGCAGTTATTAATTATATTAAGTTCTGAAAAAAGGATTATTCCTTGAAATTTTTTATCGATTTTTTTCACTATCCGTAGCCTTGGTTCACAATACATAACATTATTATGAGTATTATCGATAACTCTATTTTTTACGTATTCCTGTTGTAGGAAAGATTTTTTCTACTCCTTTTGCATTGTTACATATTGCTTTCCAATCTAAAATAAGACGAAAGACATAATGAATAGTTGCTGACACAACGAAAAAGACCCACAAACTATGTTACTAGAATTTAATTTCTCATTTATCTTTTAATAATTCGTTAAACTAGCTTTTTAGTGAACCAAAATTTGGTTTGATAAATTTTACAGGATATGTAAATTTATGGTAATTATTATGTTAAATAGTCGAATAAGTATTTTGTTTTTATTAAACATTAAAAATATACTGAAGAAGATGATGAATGGTGTGATTACATTTCAACAGGATCCAAACCAGTAAAATGTGATCAAACTGTTCGTCATTTCATTTTCGTAAGCAGCAAAAATTATATACTGCACAAGATGATTATCTTCGTACATGTAATCTTTGGCACCCATCTGGTACACAATTTTTTCAGTCGAAACTTCATAAATTAAAGATTGTAAAAAATTAAACACAGTTGTAGCACGGTGAAGCAATGATTTTTTTTTTTTAATTTTCGTCAACTATTTTAATAAAATGATTCATCGTTATCGACGGCCGGTCCCTAGTTTTTCAACGTTAGCCCTTCTCAAAATGAACGGCACAGCAGACTTACTTCAGCGACATTTAAAATACTTGGCCCGTAAACGTCACAACAAATTAATCTTTGAATTTCAGCCACAAAATAGTTTTTTGTACTTCTTGTATTTCACCATTGGTGGGATCAGAAATTGTTGGCTTATTATAAACTTGAATATTATTCTTAGTATGTGCGTCGCAACCTAAATAATTAGTATATATTATAGTAATAATATTTCATGACATGAAAATGAGGTGTAGTCTTGTACAGATACGGATCGACCTTTCCTGAGACGTGTGGTTAATTGAATGCCATCCACCAAAGTGTACCAGTATCCACGTCCAGAATTCACCGTCATATAAAAGTAACTGACCTTAGTAGGATTTGAAACTCAGAACCTTCGACTTCCCTAAATCAGCACTAAACTAGTGATTAACGATGACGAGTTAGACCAGCCCGTTGGATTTATTGTAAATGGATGAATATAAACGACTAACTTCAAAATAACTAAACTGTTTTTTGTTATGAGCCTTCGACTTTGGATCAGTACAACCTTCGACAATGAAAATCAGCAATAAACAAGTGATTTACGATGACGAGTTAGACTAGCCCGGTGGGCTTAATATAAATGGATGAATATAAACAAATAACTTCCAAATGACTAAACTGTTATTGCTAAAAGCTGATTATTAATTGAAACTGACCTAACTAAAGGTCATCTGTTAACATCGCGAATATAAGCGGCAAATTCAAAACGGAAGTTACTTTAAAAACACGCCTTGTATACAATTGATGTGTGATCACTACCTTTACTGTGATAAGATTCCTTATTATTGGATTTCTTTAACCTTCAATGCGTAAAATAAGTTTTAAATGTTACTGTTTGATGCAAAAACGGTCGGTAAAACATTATTAAAGTATTTTTAAATCACCAAAATGGACTAAATTTAATCAGTTTCTCGAGGAGAGTAAAGAGTTAAAAACTGTTTTCCTTTTATTCCAAGAATTTATGATACGAAATAACTGTTAAAAAGTTTGAAATTGTTACTGAATCAATTCTTAACAATTAAATTTTCTACGGAATCTGGCATTTATAGTAAAACATTACTCCTGATAAAAGATTTAGTTTACAGTGCTATCACGATTTTGCTCTTGAACCATGAATGAATTTTCAGAACCTCATCTATTATTCATAGGTTGGTTTCATCTTCCAGTTTACCTACTGACTAAAAGCGGATTTATGTGCACGTTTAAATAATTTAAATGGAAGCTCATAAGTAAAATTTGATTTACACAGAGTAAAAAGGGAAAAATCTGTCTTTTGTTTTTTGACACAAGTAGTTGATATTCTTAGCTGTAAAACAACTGGAGTGATATTCATCTCTTACTAGAAATAAAAAAAGATTTTAGAATAAAGAATTAAGCCTATTTTAACTGTAGTTAGTTTTCTTCATTTAATATTAATGTTGTCTTTTTTATTTAAAATTCGGATACCAAATGTCTTAATCAGTATACATATAAACAGATACAAAAACGCTCTCATTAAAAAAACATACTGTAATCTTAAAAGAATTTTTCATAAAATTTTTAATTTCTGAAAATGGAACTTAATTAAAATTAACGACAAATTTTTAATCCAGGAGAGAAAAATTAATCAAAATATTACAATAAGAAATAATCTCTATTTTTACTTCATTAGGATTTAGTTTTATTATAATTTTCTTTCTGAATTCAATTTGGTTAACCCCTCCAAAAGACAAGGGGGACTATGGTGTAGCCAAACTTTCGCTTTTATTAATCGTGCTAGTATTTTAAATTAACATCAGCATTGTAGTAGCAGTAGGTTTAACGACTAAATAAATTATTTTATTCAGCTTTTAAATATGAACACACTGCATTTTATTTTTTTTATTATATTTTTATATTAATTTTTTACTAAAATAATTAATTATTTTTAGAAAAATTGGAGGTATTTATAAATAAAATCATTTAAAAATTAGAATGACTTTGGAGATCCAAAATATAAAGAAAAATTCAGTTATTCACCATTTAAAAGGACTTTTTTTTTTATTTTCTACATAATTCATACGAAAGTAAAGTGAAATTAAAGTTAAAAAAGTAATAAAATATAGAAATTAAAAAAAAATTCTTTGCTTTTCTTTAATTTACTTTGAAGAAAAATTTTCTTGATTAAAATTAAAATAAAAAAATTGAGGAATAATAAAAATTTAATTTTAGTTTTTATCGTTATGAAACTTCAAACCTGTATAGAAAACATTAAGCGTTTTTATACGAATCATTTGATAGAAAAACCAATTTTAAACTTATAAAACATTTTTCTGCAGTTTTAGAGGGTTACAATTTATTTTAAAAAAAACTTTTATTAGACTGAAAATTTTGCAGGAAAATAAAGCCTTATTTCAACTTTTTTCTCGATAATGCAATTTAAAAAGAATATACAATCAAAGTTTAACTTTGTTAAATAAAAGAATTTTATCTGTTGCATAGGTAACCTTTTTCAGTTCGTCAATTTTTAATTTCATTTAAATTTCAAAAGAAATTAACGAACGGAAAAAGGTTACCGTAAACTAAAAATAACTTTATATTATTCCTCTATTTTTTTAAATTTAAATTTAGATTAACTTTAAATTTAATCTCTAAATTAAAGAAAAGCAAGGAATTTTTTTTTAATTTCTATATTTTATTATTTTTTTAACTTTAATTTTACTTTACTTTTTTATGAATTATGTTAAAAATTGAAAAAAAAAGTCCTACTAAATGGTGAATAACTAAATTGTTCTCTATATTATGGATCTCCAAAGTCATACTAATTTTTAAATGATTTTATTTATAAATACCTGAAATTTTTTTAAAAATAATTATTTTAGTAAAAAATTAATATAAAAATGTAATAAAAAAAAATAAAATGCAATGTGTTCATATTTATAAGCTGAATAAAGTAATTTATTTAGCCGTTAAACCTACTGCTATTACAATGCCGATGTTTAATATATAAAAACAGCACGATTAATAAAAGCGAAAGTTTGGCTGCACCAGTCCGTGCAGTCAGCGCCTCTATTTTGATGCACTGCACATCCCTATCCGCACCGCACTCAAAACACAAGCCGCATTTTCAGTTGTCGAATTTAGTACATTTTTTCTGATACCCTTGAGAATCCCAAAGGTGTGTTTTAATTTTAATTGATTGCATATAATTTATAAAAACAACAAAGATATTATAATAATAATTTTTTTTTGTAACAACAATACACGGAATATTAAAATCACTAAACTCATTGTTTTTTAATTAATTTAATTTTATACATATTTCTCAAGCCTGTTTTTAAAACAATTACATACATATAACCTGGTTTATTAAATAATTTTTCAATTTTCTTCCAAACACTATCTCTGCTCTTCTGGTTGCAGTAATCTGGGTGTTTATGGTTGTTATACAATTCTTCATAGTTTGCACTAACTATTAAATTACTATCATCCGTATTTTAAAAATTAAGACTAAAGTAAATGCCTCTAGTGCGTTGCTAGTTCCTACGCATATCAAAATCAATTTGCTGATGAATCTCTAACCGTACTGCAGTCTTAAAATTTGTTACTCTCGAGAGCAAGGCGTCTCTGCGTGGCTCTCGTAAGTAATAGGAATAATTTCTTTAGACTGCAATACCCCTAGGTTAGCAATGTCTTATTTCATTTAAAATAAATAAAAACAAAATGCGCTGACTGAAGGGTCTTGCGGTACGGACAAATGTGCCCTTATTTTTTTAAGCACATTTAATTTTTTATTTAATTTCAGTACAGGTAATGTACTATAACTCAGCTATTGATCAAACTAAGCCTTATCCTTTAATAAAAAGTCCTCAGTAGCAGCTTATTTGTTGTAAAAAATTATTTAATCAAGAAAGTGGCAAAAACTTAGAATTAATTCAATTAACTTAGTAATTGATGTCAATTAATGGACTGATTCGTATGTTGTTCCAGCGTTAACATATCTAATGCAGATTTCTTGACAGGGAATTATGCAGTTTGCCACTTTTATGTAATGAGGGTGCCTTTAGTTTCATACATCCTTGTTTCGCTATTTCAGTATATATTGTTTAATAGAATACAATCAGAAAATGGTAGAGGTCCTGATCGAGATATCTGTAGTCTTAATATCTAGGAGTAGATGGTCAGACGTCCCTTGTAATCAGACGATATGATATTTTCCAATAAATTTTTGAAACTTAAAAAAATTATTTAAACTTCGTAAAAAATATGATTCTGCTTAATTATATGAATTTTAGAGAATTTTCCTTTTTTTGTGACTGGAATAATAATAAAGTTATTATGCTGTAATAATATTAATTCTCAATATATATTTAATAACTATATAAAAATATGTACAGAATGATAATAGCTTAAAAATCAAAAAAATTGAATCATCGTTCAACATAAAAATTAAAAATCATAATGTTTTTACTTTATTATATTAAGTGCTGAATGCTAAAATTCTTGCTTCCTTCTCTTATTTCTACTTTAGTATTACGTAAACTATTCTCGTTTTGATGTAGATTGGGAATATCTCGTTTCAAAAATACCGATAAGATTTTAAGAAAGATCTTTTATTAGATTACCTTTTTTTAAATTCGGCAATTACATTTGAAATTTCCTTCAACTAAAAATAAGCAAACTTTTTGATTTCTTTTTAAATATACTCAAATATCAACTTACTGTTTGAAAAGTGATTTTTTTTATTTTAACTATTTCCTATTAATGTCTAGTTCCTAACTTTTGCAATTACCCTTCCCATTTAAGGACGTCTTTTTATATACTTTTTTCTGGTTAGCGGCCATTTGTAATGTAATTGTTCTTATAGTCAAAAATGATTATTATATTTACAAAACCATTACAATATCCATCATTATTTATAATGATGACTATTGTACTCGTAATTGTTATGAAAAATATGATTAAACCTTTAGAGTCAGAGCTGAAAATTTTTATTAACAGCAGAATTAAATTGATTTGCTGCCTTTAAGACTTTAATTATAGTCAGCAGTTACTATAGTAAGTGCTACACTGAATATTTATCAATGTACCTGCATTTTTAAGAATAATGTAAAATGTATTATAATTTAATTACCTAATGTATATCTTTTCTGATAATTTCAGGCCAGATACACTCTACCTTAGAAATAAGCCTGGAACCTTAATAATAAGATGTAAAGAAGCTGCTGTTAAAACCAACGAGGCAATCCCAGAGGCTTTATTATCGGTTCAATTCACTTTAAAATAATCTAATTTAATAATAATCGTGTACAAAAGTTTTAGTAGTCTTTGAATCGTTTAAAAGAGAGAGGAAGTTTATTTCTTCTCTATTTTATTAAATTTTCACCCCTTACATTTCACGAAATTAACCGATTTTGATTGTTTTTTTTATGCAAGGGAAATTCGTTCGTTCATTAGGTGTACGTTTTTGTAATTAACATAAGAGAAATTAAATTTATGTTGCATGCAATATACCTACCTAAAATAAACGGAACGTAAGTAAAATTAAAATTAAATAAGACTGCTCTGACAGATACCAATTAAAAGACAAAGCGAATTATACCATTTTAATCCATTATACTTTTAAAATTTTATGCTGACTTTGAAGTCACCACTAAATTAATAAGTAGTAAGTTGTAGATAGTTATGATCAGCTTCATTACTTGTTTAAATTTTTTTTTTTTTGAGTATACCAAATTGCAACTATTATCTACACAAATCAGTTTACAAACACCCACACTTTATAGGTTTAATTTTATTTTTAATGATTTGAAGATAATTGAATATATCTTAGATTTTTGTTGGTTTTAAGGTGGTATGTTAAGCAAACAGTATTTCTTATTTTATACAGTGATCTTGTTAAATTTCAGTTTTATCTCTTTTGTTGATATGATTCAGCAGGTCATTAAATTTTTAAAACAGAGTATTACAATAGTATAGTTTATACAAATTGTGTTTTGATATGTTTTATTTAATAATTATACTTTTATCGATTGTTATGAAAACTCTGTTACCTTGGCAAATTATTCATTCATTATTCTGTACAGTTTTATTGACAACCATCTAACATAAATAAAGTCATCAAATCTTACAGAAAAATAAAATTTTCAAAGAAAAGAATTCTGAATTTGGTTTTTCCCAACTTATTATAGGAATAATAAACTTTGTAAAGTTTATAGTGGTAGACGATATAACTGATATAAAGGCAAAACATCCCTAAAAGAGAAAATCCTTAAAGGATCTTAAATCCTTTAAGATAATTATAAAACGATAAATTCATTTTATTCTTTTAGTGCAATGTGTACTATTCCAAAAAGGAAATTGTGGACTTAAGCGTGATTAACTTGCGTTGGGGAGGAATAGCGGTAGAAGGAATTGCGGATTGAAGATTTGGTGTTGGTGGTTGGATTTATTTATACCATATGGTTTTGTAAAAAAGGAAGAGCTGCTCAAAATTTTGGTGTCTTAATATTCCTTTAATGCACATAGTTAAATATCTGTAATAAAAATTAAATGCTTGCAAATTTACCAGCTCATATCGATCCATTTGCAAGCTAGTAGTCTGTTTACGTTACTTTCTTTTCGTTGTCTGTATTCAAACGTTACATAAAACTGGTTAAATCTGTTAATAAAAAAGGCCGTAATAAAAATATGTACTCTATTCAAAATTTTATTCAAGATGTATTTTCAATATTCAACACTTATACCGTGCAGAATATGATTTTAATGAGGTACAAAATGATATTGCACATTAAAGGAAAACTTTAAATTTGATTTTAAATCAACATTTTTACACTCGAAACTAAAAAAAAAAAAAAGTTGGTATAATTTCGACGTAAATTCCTGTTAGTACTTTACTTACGGCAGAAATAAGGATTAGATAAAACAAATTTCGGTATACTAAAAAATAAATGAAAATTGATAATTTACGTCTGAAGCAATTGGAATACAGTATACCCAACCCTTCCACTCCAGTTAAAATGTATGAAATTTTATTGTGTTTTATCGACCGAAAACAAACAATTTAATTTTGCAGTTTCTTCCACGAATTCTATCGTGAGTATTATAATCATTAATATTTTGATCGGGTTTATGTTTAATCGTCTACTGTAGGTGCATACATGCAGAATATATATTAATTCGTTTGAACCACATTGAATTTATATAACTTTGTACCCTGCGAATAGTGATAAATCTGCCTAAAAGTGGGATTATTATATTTAAAAGCTTGCATTTACTCTTTTTTATTAAAAGAATGGAATGATACGGAAAGGATGCGGAACCATTCGATACTTGTCCAGGTGTACTCTTTGGATATAAAATTGACTAACTTTTCAATGGATAATCAAGCAAAAAGGTCAAATAGCGTGATACGTATTAAATTCAGATGTAAATACCAGTGTATACATATCTTCTAAACATGATGCTTTGTATAAATATACCAATAGAAAAAATTTTGAATTTTTCCCCTTAATTTTATTGTTTTGTGTAAGATTTTTCTTAATTTAATCATTTTCGCAACTGAAGTTTTTATTTATTTTTTTAATGTTCTGTTTAGAAAAACCGCATCAAAAGTTTTTTATGTCTTTGTACTCATTAAAGCTATTATCCTACTTTTTATTATCAAATTGCATCGAATCTTTTTTACTATTTTTATAATGAAAATAGAAAGACGTTTAAATAAATTTGCTAAAATAAGACCATATTTCTTTTTTAATCTTTTAATTCTTCGAGCACTGTTTTGTTATTAGTTAGTCGGTTAGTTCTCTTAAATCCAATAATTATTTACTCTAGTTCCGCCTACTTATTGTTATACTGTAAATTAAATGTATTAATAAATATACTTTACAAATAAATGTGTTTTATATAAATTTTATTTTTATTTTAAAAGTTCTCATAGCAACACCTTTAAGGAACTTGATATGGGATACTATCATTTCGCTATCATTTATCTAAGTTCTTGCATTAAAAAAAAAAATACTGAACGAAGAAAACGAGGTTAAATTATTTAAATATTAACTTAATAATACGCTTTAGTGAATTACACAAGACAAATCTAAAAATATGCCGTTAAATAGTTGCTTAAAAAACAATTTTTTTTCATTACTTTCACCGAAATTTAAGTTTTTGAATCATTGTTTTTCCGAGTAATCAGATTAATTTCTATTTCATTTAACATTAGTTATGAAGAAGAAACAATAAAAATAAGCATTTATTTAAACAAAGAATGATTTATTAAAAATCATTCGTACATAAAAATGGATTTTTAAATTAATACCCCTCTTCTGTTAAAAAATTAAAATACATTACTTATTCCTCGCGTCCAGAAGAATCTTTTACTTCTTTTTTTTTCACTATGTTTTGTGCGTTTTTTCAGGTTTCATTTCGATTGTCATAGTCCTTAGTCACCTGCAAGTTGTACATTTTTATTACGTTAATGTATTTACATTAAAATCTGAATGTGGATATGATACTTAATTTCACACTATTTAAACATAATTCCCCACAGTAATAATGAATTTAGCTAATTAAAATCTGATAGTATTATGTTTATACATAATTTTACCAAGTGGCTAACCTTTGAAGAATGTCTTTCTACGTTTAGTAATATTTAGTGACATTTAATTAACGCCAAAAAAATCTCTTTATACCAAGCGATACATTAGCTAAACGATAGTTAATTTCTCGTGCGGCAATAGACTTATTACTAAAATAAGCGTGCGAAATCACTTATCACCGATTTGACAACTAATTATGTTACATTTCAGTTTTCTAGACAGCTTTTAATCTGATGACCGTAAACGTGATATCGAAGGACATATGCATATATCCACTTTGCCCTGAAGGCAACATTACATTCAGCAACTCACTGTTTACATTTCAGTCTGTTTAGTTAGTGATTTTCTTGATTTCGCGCCCTAACTTTGCCTTGATGAATACCGTGGTTCTAATACGGATGCTCAATAGCATCTGCATGAGTACAATGAGAGCGTATACACATACACATAGTACTCATGCTTATTTTTTTCGTTGTCTGAATAAATTTGTGCATAACTAATTTCAC
>JAAAKQ030050266.1:21009-35307 GCA_010016005.3 Zanna intricata | reverse complement strand
TGTGTTGTGTTGTGTTTCAATAAATATCAATGAGACAGAATGTAAATTTTATTCATGTAAAAGTTAATAAAGTAAAATTCCGTCAATGTGAAATTAGATTTTTCAAACATTTAACTTTTTATAAACTAATTTTTTTTCCAAATGAGTGTATAATTTAATCAAATAACAAGTTATTTTATGATTATATGCAATTTTTTACTTCCTTGTACTTCCTTGGAAGTATTGTATTCACGAAAATTTTCAATTTTCAGATTTCAACGGAAATATTTTTTTTGACCAACCCTAAATCCATTTTGACTAGTTTCGTCGTGACGTCAGAATGTATGTACGCATAACCGAAAAACGATTAGCCGTACAATGTTGAAATCTTGAATTTAGGATTATTGTAACGTCTAGTTGTGCACCTCCCATTTTGATTGCAATCGACTGGATCAAAAGTGTCCAAAAAGCTCGAAAACCAAAAAAAAAAATAAAATTGGATTTGGACTTTCTCTTAACTGCAGTAATAAGCTTTCATTGATAAAATTTTTAAACGACATACACCCAGTGGTACTTATCTTCATTGCTTCCAGAGGTATAGCCAAATACAATTTTTAATTAATGAAATTCTTGGATCTTATAAGTGGAAGGTACATCGGTTCGAATCCTCTACTTTTTTTCTAATTTAAATATATTGATTTATTAATAATTATTAACTTCCGATTGTAAAATTTTTTTACTATAAATAGTAATTCAATAATAACAATAAAAAATGTAAAAAAATAAATAAAAATGAAAAAAATATCAGAAGTTATTAATGAAATAAAATTGTATGCACTATTCATTTTTATTAAAAATACACATTTTTAATTAATATATGTAATTTAATAGGCATAAAAGGAAGTCGTGTAGTAACCACATCAGATTGTTTTTAACATAAAAACCATTTAACATAACAATCTTGAATTTTTATATCATAATCTCAGTTATTGGAAGGTTGATTTTATTTTATATTACTTTTTTCTTAAACCGTAATGAAGAGAAGGAAAATATTACAAGAAATTAATAATTAATGCATCCAGATATAGGCTTAAGTTTATGGGAAAAAAATATCAAAAATAATAAAATTAAATAATCTTTCATAAAAATCTCTTTCTCTTTGTAAACCTTTTTATTAAATTATTCATTACTTTATTTGTTTACTTTTTGATAGTTTACCTTCTGATGTTACCTACGTTCCCGGTGCTGCTACAATATATACTGTGTGTAAAACACTTTTCCCACTGAAAGGAATATATTCATTTGTTTGTTTACACGTAATTTTTATGACTATAACTCTTGCAAAAATTGAGATACAAGTAGTAGGAATTAGAAAAATTTCTCTGAGATTAATGATATTAATTATAATTAATCCTTACAGTAGAGTGAAGAATCGGTAGGCGTCACTTGTTGCTTTGAATATTACAGGTATTTTAATGGGGTTGACTTGTTTATATGTATATTACATTTGAAACAATAGTAAAAGTTATGAGAGACCATTTCAGTCCTGATTCTCATCCGTAAACCTGACATAGGATGCTTATTATTATTTAGAATGACTATTCCACTTCTGTGAATGACTTTATTTCTGGCTAGGTCAGTTCAATCATTATAGTTATGCATCCTAAATATATATATATATATATATATATACAAAACATGGTACCTATTTACTGTCTTGTAATATAATGTTAAATAATTTAAAATGTCGGTTAAAAACTTATTATATTTACAACACGTGTCATCCCTAACCCCCTTGTTTTTTCTGTTTCCTTTTCTACCACAGTAAAATGCGGTTCAAAACCTATTTCCAAGCCACCCTGATGTTCTACTGGATGGTTTGGACGGAAGTTTTCTTTATTCTACTCAGAATGATCCGCAGATGTGTTATCAAGCACCGATGGCCCTTTAAAATAATTTTCCTATAAGTAATAATCTCGGAAATTTCCTCGATTAAGTAATAAATGAGGGCTTTTTGTGTTCTTTTCTAAGGAGACTCAAGTTTGGGGTCTGATGAAGCTTGATGAAATATCTGCGGACCATTTAGAGCAGAATGAAAAGTCCGGGCGATCTGTCCAATGGAACGCCCAGACGGACTGTAAATAAGTTTTCATCCCAATTTTTTTAATATATCACATTACCGAAATATTTATATATAAATTTAATAAAATAAGTCACATGATAAGGGCAATTCAGTAACATCTAAAAAATATTCAATAACATCGTTAATATTTTTTAAATATTTAAATACCACGAGGGAGATGTTTAATACTTTATTACCAAAGGAAGCAGCCAAATAACGATTTGCAGAATACGAAGATAAGGTACAATTATTTTATCCATATGGTTTTAATTATAGTAGGATTCTCAAACGAGAAAAGTTGTCTTAATATTAATTTTTTTAAATGAATAATACTCCGATTAAATTTACTATATAACGAATTTTATATTTTTTATTTTATGTTTATTTTTATAATTCATTTATCCATTACTTACAATAGACTTTGTCTATGCGAGAATTCCCGTTTAATTCATACTGATGTATGAAAACTTCAAACCTTACCGAATCTAAATTTCGCTTGGTTTTGAAGAAATCCACGAATCTGGGTTTACCCAGATTCGAGAAGAAACATAGCGATTTGGTCAAAATATAAATTGAGGCGTAACAACCACGAGAAATATTTGGCTATTAGTCTTCTAGATTAGTGAAGACGTTAGAAGGGTAAAACGATTCCATGTGTTGGACCTTGGTGACTATATGCGATTTGACGTAGAACTGCATCAGCTGAGTGTATCTTTTATTTCTAGATCATTAAACACCCCCCTCCCGGACACTGGACCCTCCGTTAGGCATACTAACACCGTCAAAATCTTAAATATAATGAAGATGCAACTACTAATAGAAAGTTACAAGATATGAAATATTACAATCACATTAATTTCTACCTACTTAACAATTACAGTCAAATACAATAATTGAAAACACTTTATTACAGTTAAATAAAAAATTATTAAAAGATATAGTGTAATGCAAAATCACATCGTAAAAAAAACTATAATATAGTTAAATCATCACGGCAATTTAGAACATGATTCATGCTACTCTTCCGTAGCCATTTGGTTCAGGCAGCCAGCGCAATATAAAATAATGTACCACAGTGCAATACAGCAATAATGTATCAAATTAAATTAAATCATCGCAATTCCGAGAGTTCTAAGGTCCAAGTCCTAGTAAAGGTAGAAATTTTTATACGGATTTGAATACTAGATCGTGGATACCGGTGTTCTTTGGTGGTTGGGTTTCAATTAAACACATTTCTCAGGAGTGGTCGACCTGGGATTGTACAAGAATAAACTTCATTTACATTCATACATATCATCCTCATTCATCCTCTGAAATATTACCTTACGGTAGTTCCGGAGGCTAAACAGAAAAAAAAAGAAGAAAGAAACCATCACAATTCAACGAAACATAATACATTACATATGAGGCACATCAATAATAATGAATATGATGTAATATAGATACCGATTGCATAATAAAGATATAATATATTACAACCTCCATGTACAATCACGAAAATTTGATATAACATATTCAGAAGGACGTAGAACCCGATCCATACTATTCCTCCGTTACCATTTGGTTCATTACAGCCATTACAATATTTAGTACAACAATATAAAAAAATATAGTACAAAGTGATACAGCAATAATATTACTAAGTAAAGTTAAACCATCACAATAATACAACTCATACAATAAATAACATATTAAACATCAATAATCATAAATATAATACGATATAACTCTTGTTGGCATACATCAAGTTGCAACACTACAGTATGAAATAATTTTCAGAGCAACACAAAGTATGAACCATGCACTTGTTTCCATTTATTTCGTTTCTGACAGCAAAGTACATCAATTTAATACAATATACTAGAATGTGGAACAGCAATAATTAGTAATAATCATAGCAATAGTAACATATTTTACACAACAATAATCAATACATAAATAATAATTAACTGTAAGACCATAACCTAACTTAACCTATATTTGTATTCCCCTTCATGCAGGGAGCGTACACACATCGAGGGGGTTCCTCCACCATCTTCATCGTCACGATGATATGGGTCAGGCTAACCACATTTTATCATCCTCACTGGCTTTCGACCATGTGCCCGATTACCGTATCCGGTGTGACCACCGCCGGGACTCTCCTCCTATCAGATGTCCAGTCCCTCGTATACAGTCGAACCACGTGTATTCGACCGTATCTGCCTCCCCACATTACCTGAAGGCCGCTATTCTTTTCCTTTTGCCAAAGGCCCCGTGTGCAGACAGTAGCTGGTTGAGGCGATAGTCGACCTCCCTATGCCTTCGTCCCACCCACGCATTCACGTTCGGAATCATTCACCTGGTCCACTGGCCTACCTGGCTTACCTCTCACCTCGCTTGTCAGCTGGTCATGATGTACCCCCACACCTCCGACACAACAACCCTCCAAACCCTCTTTTTTACTTGGAGAACGATAGGCGGGCACCCTGTAATGACGCAGATCGCGTCGTATGAGACGGTCCTGTAGGCTCAAGTTACCCTGAGGAGCAGTCTCCTATGAATCGACTACAGCATCCTCCTACACTTCTGGATTTTCACGTCCCTGTACCACACAGGGTCCGCGTATAGAGGACCGACGTCACCGTCGTGGCAATGACGCGTCGCCTCTTCTCTTTAGGTCCTCCTGTATTCGCCACAGTCTGGAGACCGTCGTCAGCAACCGCTCCTTCGCCTTGGCTTCTTCTTTATGGGGCCCGGATGAAAGATTTTTGTCTACCAGACCCCTAGATATTTGGCCCTCAAGACTTGGCCTACCTCTACACTGTTGATTTGGCAGCTAACTTCCCTCAGTGGCCTTCTGCCCGCGAACACGAATGCTTCGGACTTCTGGGGAGCTACAGCGGGCCTTATCGGAGAGGCCCTCTACAGTACCGTCCTTAACGCTCAGCTCAAGGCCCTCTCCTCTGCTCTTCTTTGCTGATACAACGGTCTCTGCCAGCTTCTTCTCGCAGGTCCCTGCTTTCACCTCCCTCAGAAGCTCGGCATAGGACAACACCTCCTTGTTGATGAACATGGTTCTCCCCTTAATACGTACGGTATTACTTTCGGTAGAATAGTTTGATTTGGGGGGGGGGGGTGAAAATGAATTTTCTTTATATTTGAGATATAAGAAGTTTGAAAATACCATTTACTTAAATTGGGGTTTCCTTATAGAAAGCGAGAGACCTATGTATAAAATACTGAGGCCCAAAACTATTAAATCATATTCACTGAAATGTTGTAGTTATGTATCGGAAGTTATATATGTGAAAATTTGAAATAAAATAACGAAACGAAAAATCGGTCTTTTAACTCCGGTTTCTGCAAACTGATTTGCTTGAAAATCAATGGAGCTCTGTTCTCAGTAGATTTGTTTTACTCCTCTAAGTTTTTGTCAAAATCGGTTTAGATTTGTGTTCGGAAGAGCGGATAGAAATGTGTTACATATGCATACATAGATACATATGAATAACGGCATTCTGAAATCGCAATAACGATTTCAGAATTCTTTGAAAATCCACTAAAAAAAAGATTATTGGTATCTTAAAAAAAACATAATCTCTTTTGTAGAAAAAAAATTATTAAAAGTACTTTGTTATTTGTTTTATAAAACAATAATGAATTTTGTTACAGTTTGTTTCACAAATTTTCTTTTAAAAATTATTTCAGTAAAATATAAGTTAGGATATCTGTAAGTTATTTTTTTCTTTCGACAAAAACAATTATTCTTTTGTTTTATTAAATAGTATATAGTATACTTTAAATAGTAAAGATAATAAAACTTTTTTGATATGTAGAAAAATTAAATTTTAAGAGAACTTTACGGTACGAATACCTTACATTATGACTAAACTAATTTTCAAAATATAAATATTTTCCATCACTGTATGTGTGTGTATATATATATATATATAAAATAAGCCAGACTGGAAAGTTTTACGTAGAATAAAGAAAGTATATTAGTAAACTAAACTTTATTTTATTTTCGTTTCAAACCAGAAAAAAATTGGCTACAGTGAAACAGGAATGGAAATCTTTTCTCCTTTACTTGAAAATACTATACAAACCTTGTTTACTTTATATTAACTTTTCTTTAACTTTCTTACTTTTTCTACACGCGCAACT
This sequence comes from Zanna intricata, assembly GCA_010016005.3. NCBI lineage: Eukaryota > Metazoa > Arthropoda > Insecta > Hemiptera > Fulgoridae > Zanna > Zanna intricata. Next base: position 29,060 of record JAAAKQ030050266.1, on the reverse strand, counting down.
TTTTTCGATGGCTCATCAAAATGCTTTTTTTTTGTACGTATGCCTTCATGATTTCCCGTTTTTTTTTTTTTTATTTTTTGTTTTACATTTAAAGTCTAAGCACGTTATCCTTATTTTAAATGAATAATAGTAATAAAAGATTATGCAAACTTTTTATTTTGTTTCGAAAACATTATAAATAAATAATTAAATAAGATTTATTGCAGATGTACAGCATGATTGTGTCCTAGTAATAGTTAAAATTACTTTCAATTAAAACAAAAATTATTATATTCAGAATCGTGTTATATATTAAACAAAATTTTAGTTCAGAACGGCAGTTAGAGACATAATAATTATTGGTTTGGTAGTACTTATGAGTATAATTATGAGGTTTATATAATAAACACAATTTGTTGTACGATTATATAGCGCAAATTAGTGTATTTTCAAGGTTATTTTAATTTAACTAATCTTTTACTTTTTTCTAGATTGGTAAAATTGTTTACAAAAATAAAAGAGCTTGGGCCACAAATCATTAAATAATTCAGAAAATTTTGGTAGATTTTTTTATCTGAATTGGATTCAACAGTTGTATAGAAATCATCGGTATTAATATTATACTTTTTGCAGCTTGAAGATTTAATAAATTTATGAGATGTTTATTTTACAGAATAATTTTATTCTTTTTTAAGTGATAGTAAACCACAAAGGTAGAAACAAAATTATGCGGATAAAAAAAAAATGAAAAAATTGAGTTTATAAATGTAGTATATATTATTGTTAATTAATAGTTTTTTTTATTGTTTCTCATTTGTAATTACACCGAGAACATAGCGGCGGTATGAGTAGATGGAATACTGCGCGAATAGTTTTTAACGCGTCACGGCTACTACCACGCTTATTTCCATGCTATAAGGACAGTGCCATCCCTGACTGCCTCTATTTCCTCGTTGTTCGGGACGACGCCGAGCACACCTTTTTCAAATGTGCTCGGTAGGCGGCAGGTCGAGGGACACTACACGCAGATCTCGGAACACTAAATCCCAACAATGTGGTTGCGATGATTCACCGTGAACTGAGCAGCTGGGAGAGTGAGGCCCGATTTGTCGGGAGCATTCTCCCGACGAAGAAAAACGACCTGGATAGTTCAGAACCAAGTAAAAATTAGATAGCGGCCTTTCTCAAGCTATGACAGGAGGACCCGGCTTGAAGTAATGTATTAAACGTTCTTTTTTTTTTTTAAGGGCAAAAAACGCTTACGCGTTATCATCGCCCGGCTTAAATATTATATGTTTAAAAAAAATTAAAAACAAAGCTAAAGCTAGATTAAATTTAGTGTATAAAAACCGATAATATAGAAAAAACTTAAAAACTAATATGGGTATCACAAACAAGGGGGTAAAAAATAAAAAGTTAAAAAACGAAAACTAAATTAACATTAAAAATATTAAAGAATGGGGAAAGACAAAACTGATACTTAACGTTTTTCTTATTTATATTTTTATTGATTTAATTAATATATTGATAGATCTTTCCATTACTTATTTTAATCCACTTGTCGCCACATTTGTTATTTCCTCCTTAGGATCACTCTTTCTTTCTTTACTAGTCCCCTGTTTTTGGCAAGAGTGTTACTGCTCTGTATTGTATTTTTTGTTCTTGTCACTGTGTTGCATTGTCTCATAAATTTTTAGAGATGAACGTTTTGTTGTAGAGTTTCTGTGTAACGATTTGTGGCCTCTTTAATTTAAACAAAAATACTTGTAGACATAAATTTATTAATTCTTTTAAAATCTTTTTAAATTATCTCTGAACAGGAAAAATCATGTTATAATTTATAAAATGACTAGTTTTGAACCAAAGATACATATACTTTGTATACGTGTGCTTTATTTTCGAGCACATGTGCGTGTATATATTTGTTTTTTATTCTTCCAAAGACGGTTGAACAAATTTTTATGAATAAAGTAATAAAAAATAATTTATAAGTTATGAACGTAAAATAATACTTGATAAATAGATTATTTTGAGGAAACGAATTAATACTTATCCTGTAATAGTTTTATGTTTTAGCTTTGTATATATATATATATATATATATATATGTATATGTATATACCCGAAGCACTTGTGTACAAGCTGTGGTTTGTTTATTCACGTTTTGCGTCTACATTGGTAAATGGGATATCAAATCGGACGCAAATTGTACGTTTACTATACTTAACTACTCGTTTCATGTATATTTTTATTTTTAGACGTTAGTTTTTCTTTTTTTAATTATGCATATATGCAATCTCCATTATTTGTTTATTCAATTATAAACTTTGCAAAAGTTATAATTTTTATCAGAGGTTTATTATCTTATACAGATAATAAATGGTACAGTTCAAAAATTATGAATAGTAAAATATACAAAAATAATAATATTATAGCGGTTATACTACATGTATAACAGCAATTATAACAGTTATACCATATGATACAGTTAAACCATATATATATATATATATATATATATATATATATTGGTTTATATATACATATATGGTAAACAACCATTAAGTAATAACACTCTACACTACTTGTGATTGCTATGGATTCATTTTAATATTGAAATGAATCATTCATGAATCTGGTTAATAGTATTCTATTTCTGCAAGTAAATTTTACTATCCAGCTTTCTTCCATTAAATACTAAATACATTATTATTGTATCATTAATTTTTCCAGTGGTATTTTCATTGAAGTATGACGATGTGCAATTATATATACTTTAAACACACAAATTTAAAAACTTTAGCAACAGTATAATATTATGAAAAAAAAAGTACTATATATATTATAAGTAATAAGTACTAATAGTTGTTTATAAAGAATAATATATTTTTAATTAAAATAAAAATTCGCTATCATGTATCATTTTTAATAAAATTAAAAATGATACAGCTAATTGTTATTGGGATTTTATAAATCTTTTTCAACATTTTCCCCACAGTATTTGTAAAAAAAATTTTAAATACTTTTAACGATTAAAATAAAGAGGGCGGAGATGTAGTTCTCAACATTTTTATTGCTTAACGTTTTGTATAGTAGCCGTAAAACTGAACTCAAACATTTGAGCCTCCTGTCTCGAAAACTCGGTTAACTAAGAAGTTCTAATTGATAAGATGATAAAAATAATTATATATATATATATATATACTAAATTTGGCCTGATTTTTCACTTAATCTGACAAAGGGTCATCACGATACTTTTTAAGTAAACTACAATTTTTTTAGTATAGTAGCCGTAAAACTGAACTCAAACATTTGAGCCTCCTATCTCGAAAACTCGGTTAACTAAGAAGTTCTAATTGATAAGATGATAAAAATAATTATATTTATATATATATATATATACTAAATTTGGCCTGATTTTTCACTTAATCTGACAAAGGGTCATCACGATACTTTTTAAGTAAACTACAATTTTTTTAGCCTTGTTGAATAACTTTGCACCAAGCTGGGCTAACTTATTGATGTAAATAATTACTCCAATAAATATATAATTTTAAGTTGCAAAATGAAAGGAGATTAATGCTGCCTGTAATTAAAATATGAAATCCTTTTAACTTTAATTTCCAAGTCTGTAAACTTAATATTCAAGATATGAAAAACAGATCAAAAATTAATAAAAAATTATTAAAAATTGTTATATTAAGTACTTGCCAAGTCAGGAGTGAAATGGTTTTTTATTACAGTATAAGTTTAAATATGTATGTATAAGTTTATAAATGTAATAAATTTATTACAGTATAAGTTTGATCATAAAAATGTCATTTGATCAAGTGGAGTGATATAATACTCAAAAACTTTTCATGGACTCTTGATTTTTTTTCATTATATATTCGTATTTAATAAGCATAATTTTTATATAAAAAAATAATGTAATCAAATTTTACCTCTTCGGATCTAATTTTTTTATTGAAAATTTTGATAATTTTCACAAATTTAGTTCAAATATGTTTCCTGTGACACGTTTGCCAATCCAGAAAAACACTAGTTTCAATTTTAATAATAGTAATTGTTATTAATAAATTATATTTGTTAATATTCACAATTCTTATTTTTATTTATTTAAATAAAATTATTTAATTCGTAACCATATATATATTGTTTAATTTTAGCACTGGTAAAAATCAAGTAATAATATAATTTACTAATTTTATTTATGATTAAATAAATTTTAATTATCAACTCAGTTTTATTGTGTTGTATTGTTTCAATTTAAAATTTTTTTAAATCATAAAGATCAGCGTCGGAAAAATTTTGTAATCCTTTGCCGGCTTTCTTTAAAATGCATTTCAAATAAATTTTTAATTTATGGTTCCCATCGAAAATTGTAAGGTAAAATTTTTACTTGAAAAGAATTTTGTTTTTTAGATTAATATTTTTTATATTTAGTCGTACTAAATAATAATAATATCAGAGTCTAGCATAGTAATAATTGTAATGGATGAATTGCTGTCCCAAAATAGACCGAATTTTTTATAAAAAAAAAAAAAAATAAAGAAACAATTATGTATAGTGTAACGTATTTTTTCAAAAGTTTATGAAACAACATGAATACGAAATTATTGAATAAATACTGTTTAAATTAGCAATAGAATAGTAACAACTATAACAATAATGGAATACTAATAACTTTATTATGACGTAATTTTATGTTACTAATTTGTTAATGCATATTACACATATATGAAATATGTAGTAGTATAATATAAACAGTTATCAAATTGCATACAAAGATCAGTTACCTAGGAAAGTACTACTCTTATGTTATCGAAAAAATTACAAAAATTTATAAAAAATTCTTTATTGCTATACGATGCGAACAGTAATGTATCAGTGTGCCACATAATCCTCGCAATCATTTTATTAAGGATTTCGCAGGCGAAATCATCAACTATTAAAGTACGTCTAGAGGTACACAATCTTTTTCAAATGTAATCCCAAACGCCAGTTGAGGATGTTTTTATGTAGGTTACTTTCGATAGAAAGATCAGCGTTAAAAAAATAGGTTTATAATTGCAACTACGAACTTTATTCTTCATAAATTGTTACATATTTTTAAGTATTGTAATTCATTACTTGTTTTTCCTTTATTTATTATATTTTATTTAATAAATAAGAAGATAAAATATATTTATTAATACAAAATTAAATAAAAATAAAACGGCTTAGACTTAGGATTTAATTTATTATATTATTTTAATTAATTAAAAAACTATACGTAGGCTTAGAAAAAAATTGATCGATTCATTAAGACGTTAATGTTGTATGTACAGCATTGATAAATACTCTGGAATATAAAAAAAAAAAGAATAACCAGAAAAAGATTATCTTCAGTGCTGTAAAGAAAAAAAAATTATAACATTGGGCACAAAAAACGTGTTTCTTTTTACACGAACAAAAAACACGTAAAGTACTTGAAATCGGATTGGACGTTTTAATCCGTAAGGCTACTGTCATTATTGTAAACTCTAATATGTACTTGTTTATCTGTTCACAAAATAATATAAAATGAAAACACTTTATATACCAGTCAAATCCTATTTTAATGACTAAATATTTAATTTAAAAATAAAACAAATACTGAAATAAGTATTACAAATTTAAATTAATAATAAACTGAATACATAATAAACTAAAACAAAACGTTTTAAAATAACGTTATAATTATTAATAATAATTATTTAAATTAATAGATAAATTTGAAGAAGTTTTAATTATCTTCGCGTTGTCATCATTGTTACAAATACTTTTTAGTGGGTTGCATAATAATATATGAAATTTGAAAGTAAAATTATATTTACGTTCGGTAAATTGTTTAAATATCTGTGTGTGTAATAATTACCAACTAGCCACAAAATCATTAGATACGAAAGTTTTATAAATTTATTTTAGAAGCAATTAAACTGAAGTTGAAAAACGTATTACATATCCGGCTTTTACAGTTATATCCCTTAGCTTTGTATCATATTATAAAAAATAAAGCATGCTTATGTATGAGGGTTGTTCAATAATTAAAGAGACAAATGGGAACACTATTTAATAAAATAAATTGATACCATCTGACGTTCAAGTTGGCATCCCTGACAGAAAATATCAGCTGATCGGAAACAATTTTCCATTATTCTACCCTCTTATTTTATTTTAAAATGTCGGCTTTGCTAGAAACGTGTATTGTGAAAGAACACCGGGCTGTAACAAGATATTTTATTTTGTAGAAGTATAAAACCGGCCAAAATTCACTTGCAGATGTTAAAACAGTTTAGTAAAAAGAATTTTAAACATACAGATTTTTATTAATTGATCGAACGGTTTAAATCATGTAGAAAAAGTGTCACCGATTTTCATCATTGTGGAAAACCGGTAGAGATTTCGACTGAGGCTTTGAAAAATGATCTTATTCGCATGGGCAGACGTATAAAAATTTTGGAAGTCACTGAAATTTGTAAGCGAGTATCCATTTTATTATGTATGATAAGCTGAATAACCGCAAAATATATTCAAGGTAGGTTTGAGACGTTTGAATTAAAATCACAAAGATATCCGAGTTATCATTTATACGAAATATAAACAAAAATAACGGTATAAAAAAATAAAAAATAAAAAGGTTATAGGTCGCATATAACTTTTTAATTAACATGAATTCATCACATTTGAACCGGAATCTTAATGTTGGAGTACGAAGTGGAAAAACATCTTAGTTCATCAGAAAGGAAAATATTCAAAATCTTAGCGTTATCCAGTAAAATGATGCTAACGGTGTTATGAACTAAAAAAATCCTACTTCTTCTGATTATTTGGAAGGAAAACGTACAATTAGCAGTAAGTACTGTTATAACTTAAAATAAAATAAAGTGAAATCGGGAATGAGGAGGAAATATCTTGGTTCTCGCACAAAAACCGTCATTTTTCTCCATGATAACTCCCGCCTCTACACCACTCAAAAAACAAGCTAACCATTCAAAATTTGGTTCGGGAAATGTGATTACATCCACGTTACAGTCACGATCTCGCGCGATTAGATCTTTTTACTTGGTCTTTGTAAAGACATTTTATGAAGCATCTAGTTTGGCAAAATTGAACAGAATGGTTAGATTAAGAAATCTCAAAGAAAGATGGACAAGCACCAGGAAGATATAACCGAAAAAAAGCAAGATATAACCGGGAATAATGATAAAAATTAGCATTAATTTCTTTCATTTTACTTTCAATATATAACTTATTCAATGATTATTGAATAAATTATTTATTTATTACATTTTTCTCTTTAATTACCATCTTTGAAAATCTCTCGTATTTAATGGAATATTAAATTTTGGATGCGGTTTTTTTAAATTGTTCTTGGTTTTTCATAACGTTTTCTAACAAAAAAAAAAAAATACAATTTTTTGTATTGAAAAATTCCAACTTTGGAAGCAGTCTGACATAAAACGTTTTGCAATTCTTGTCACCTGTATTTTAAAAGAGGCATAAATTTTATTGCCGGTTAACTATAGGGAATCAATCGTTTTTTAAAGTTTATATGTTCAAAATTTTTTATTTTTATTTTTAAACTGTTATATCTTCTCTTAAATTATTTTCACGCGTTTGGATAATTTTTTATTGGTTTAAGGTTCATGTTAATCTCTATTTTCCGTGAAATAAATTGATCTTTTCTAATCCCATACAAAGAACGTGGTGTGCAGTCTGAATCGAAGATTTAATTTTCTTGAAATTTTTAAGCCCTTTCGATTGAGTTTGCAAAAAAACATGCCGTTTTACTTCTTGTTCAACAATTGCTTTGTTTTTTTAATACATAATTGTTTTTTGTGTTTCGTAACCATTATTTATTTTTAATAATTAATTTATTATTATTTCTTTCATTATCATATTTTTTATAATTAATTTTTAATTTAATGTTCACTCTCTCGCTCTCGCGCGCTCCCTCTCTCTCTCTCTTTCTATATATATATATATATATATATTTATTTATTTATTATTATTATTATCATAATTATTATTTATATACTTACTCCTCA
>JAAAKQ030050266.1:5294-20909 GCA_010016005.3 Zanna intricata | reverse complement strand
TATATATATATATATATATATATTTATTTATTTATTATTATTATTATCATAATTATTATTTATATACTTACTCCTCATTATTTACTGATGATAATTGTTTAACAATTTAATGCATACTTAATATGGCATTTAAATAATTTTATTTGTAAACGATTTTCAGTGTTTATTTGTTTGCTAATATATGATATTAATGTGTAAACAGTATAAAAATTATAAAATCCATTTTTTAATATACTTTATAAAATAAAATAACATAGTTTATAAAATTTAATTTATTATATACGTTGTTCTTAATTCATATAATCTACCCTCATCCGAAAGCAACTGGTTACGTTGTGTCTTGACGTATGTACTTTTTCATATAACAATCCATATTGTTTGTGTTTAATTGCATTCTATTTGAAAATTTTCATTATATGAATAGTATTCCATGAAACCCATTTAATTCGGTGTAAATATTTCAATAAAAAAAAAAAAAAATGAATAAAAATTAATTTAACCCACAGTTTTCCTATTTTTATTACATATAATGATGCTTTGTCAAAATCTATAAGACAGAGTTTCTCTGTTTTTAGATATAAAGTCTATGAAATATATCACATTATATTCACATAACAAAAAATCCCATTTTAATGAAAAACTTCATGTTTTTTTTTTTTTTTTTTATATATATATATTTTGCGGTTAAAAATATTTATATTATTTTAAAAATCTTAACAATTTTTTTCATGAATAAGAAAATTTTATTTTAAATAAAGGTATTGTATATAATGTATTGTTTCGTGACAGAAGAGGTAAATATTTATTAAACTACATTTCTTAAACATGGTTTCCGCTAGTATATAGATAATAAATAAAAAAAAAAATTTTTTATTCAACCTTACCAGCACAAAGATGTAATTTTTACTCTTCTCAAGATCTTTCGGGTTTTTCTTTTTAAACCATAATCAGGAGATTAAAATATTACAGGTTAAAATTAAAATTAACTTAGTCATAACTGCTTGTCAACAGTATACTCAAATCTGTAATATTTTAATCTTCTGATGATGGTTTAAAAAGAAAAAAAAACGAAAGATCTTGTGAAAAGTAAAAATTACATCTTTGTGCTGGTAAAGTGGAATAAAAAAATTTAATTAATTTATTATTTATTTAACTATACGACCCAGTTTATCTAAAATTATTGAATCACCTTCTGAATATAATTATAAGTTGTAAAAATCACTAGCCCAAAAACAAGTAATTTCTTAGAAAAATTAATTTTTCCAAATTTATTATACAGCCAGCCAACACGGTTAGAGTATACGTGTTACTTGTAAAGCAAATACCTCAATAATCTCGGGAGGCTTATCATCCCGATCTACAATAGTACGTTTAGGTCAGTGAGAAGATAAGTTTTAATCAACTGTATTTCTTCATTCCACGTTTTTTTTTATAATAATCAAACTTTTAATGATTTTATTTAACAAATTGCATTGTAATGATTGTACGCAATTATTTCCTAATTTTTTTATATTATAAAATAAAATTTATTTCAATGAAAAAAATCTGTGATCAGAGTAAACATTAAAAATTCAGTATTAAGCAGTGTTGTAAAAAAAAATTAGTAAAAAATCTGGCAAAGGGTTGCTTAACTTTCTGGGAGGAGGGGTTTCAATTTTTAACGATTTAATTATGCAATATTTAGAGTATATTTGCGAAAAAGGTTAAATTCTTCAGTAAAATAATTTGGGTCCCATTTGACCCTTCTTTAGCAGTGATATTTTTACCTTAAAAATTATTATAATTAATATTAATTGGGGGGGAAAATAAAAATGTTTAATTAAAATCTATAATTGAAATTCCTCTTGACCAATTGTTATCATTAAAATTATATACAGTGTCGCATAAGTTTCCATACATGGGAAAATACACACCTTTTTTATGATGCACTTTTTTTTAGGATGGGGACAAGTTATTCCTGATCACCAGTTCGGTTTCCGTAGTGGTCACTCCAGCATTGAACAGGTAGAGTCGATCGTTCTCTATGATATTACAAAGTTACTTGGACGGTCGCTTTTCCCAGATTAAATGTATGGATGTGTTACGTGATTTCTTTGACAATCTTCGGGTGTTCCTCAGGGATAAGTTTTGGGCCTGTCCTCTACGCCATCTTCACTGCGGACATTTCTGTTATTGACGATACCACTATTTTCACCGTTTCCCGTTAACACGGCAATTATCGCCGTCGATGAAGATCCAACTCAAGCATTAACTAGTTTGCAGTCGGGATTAGAACTTATAGTCGAATGGCTAAGAAAACTGGAAATTCGTGTGAATCAAGCGAAGTCGATTCGTACAACTTTCTCGATTAGAAGGGGTGCCCGACCTAGAATCCATTTAGATGGGGGTTATATCCCGCAAATTGAGAGTGTACGGTATATAGGTATCCGCCGTCGTCTTACATGGAGGGTTCATATTAAAAAAAAAGTAAACAGGTACAAATCTAATTGAAGGAGTTGTACTGGTTAATAGACAGGTAATGTATATCAGTACAGCTCGAAATAACCAGTACAGAATCGGAATTGTCCATATTTAACAAGCTACTATCGTACAAAGTGATTCCAAAACCGATCTGGATTTAAGGAATACATTCAGTATTCGGTAAGTATAAGCAATGTTAAAATTATTCAACTCTTCCAGAATAAATTTCCGAGATGCGTAACGTAGGCGCTGTGGTTTGTTTGGAACGCCGAAATCCATGAGTACTTAGTGTTACCGAATGTTCAATAAGAAGTCAATCGATTGGAAGCAAGTACAAAATAAAGCTTACTGACCACGTGAACCATCTAGCTATTAACCTTTGGACAGTATCGAAGATGTTAGATGGTTAAAGCGGCTAAATGTATTAGACATAGGTACCTAATAGTAAAATCAGAGAGAGGCCCTTTTCTTATGGCTTTATTACTGGATATTTTATAGATTCCTAGCTGTGTTAATTTTGTCATCGCATATGTTATCTTTGATTTACTATTGATATTTTTAGGATATATTTATTAAGGTGTTTCAAGAAAACTTACACTTGCTTGTTGCAATGAAATTGATTTATGGTTTTTACTTTCAAAACAACTGATTGTAAATACGATATGAGAATTTTTCAACGTTTAATGTCATCATTTCCTCTTATATATAAATTTTTTCAGCGATTTTCGAAAAAATTGTCTTGAGCCAATCCGGACATATTAATCAAAATATAGTCCAACACGCATACCTACATACATCTTCCGAAAAGTTTTATAAAAATTTTGCGTTTTTAAACGATCGAAGTCTTTAAACATCCAGATTTTCAAAACGCTCAATACTTAAAAATTTTTTACCAGTTTATAATATACATTTATAATTATTTTGCTAGAACTAGAAAGTTAATAATATTTTCAAAATTATTAGATTGTATAATATTTTTTGCTTATATCAAAATGTAAAAATTGTTTAAACTGAAAAATATTGGTTTTATTTATTAATAACTGTAATTTGTCGTAGATTTGTAAACTGTTTACATTTAATTAATTTCTAGTTATTTTCTATAATGTTCATGATAATTAAGAAAAAAAAAACCATCGAAAAGACTTTGTTTTATCAAATCAAGTAAATGTTTAAACAATACTTATTGTTTAATAAATCAGTTCATTAAAACGAACACAGCAGTAATGATGCGGCTGACGTAGGGTTGGCATGGTACTTAAAAAACAAGAGGAGAAACTCGATGTGACAAATGAAATCATTATTGTAAATATTTTATAAGTACAAAATTGCATAACGCTTTATATCCATCGTACTTTACAAATATGTATCGCTGAATATTTAAAAAAATATCTTTTTGTAACATTTTCCCTCTCTTTTTAATTTTTTATCACACAATTAATAATCATTCAAAAAAAAAAAAAAAACATTATATTAATATAATAATTTGCTGCAGATATGAATGGTATGAGTTTTATTCGATGAAATATTAAATTCTTGCAACTATGATTTATAAATATCACATTACATACCATTTTCTCTTTCCACTAAAGTGTTTTAGTTTTAATATAAAATGAGTATATGTAATATTTTAATAAAAAAAATCGTAAACTCATCATCGTCCCTTCCTCTCTATGTTACTATTAACTAAAAAGTACGATTCTCTAATTTTTATCTTGAAATTACGTTCTGCCTTCAGAAAATTAAATTACTATACATAAGAAAAAATATTTTCAGATACCGCTAAATAACTTGAATTAAAAAAAAAGTTAAAGTAATGTTAGCATTACTTTATACATTTTATTTTAGAATAAAATGTATGTTATTCATAAGTACTTAGTTTAAACAAATTTCAGACAGTTTTTTCAGATTACTTATTACCAAAAATAGAAAAACCAAAAGTACATAATTTATCCAAGAGCTCTCCTTGCCTTTTTAAGGGCCTTTAGGTCACTTTAAACCAAAATTTAAAGCTTGAGATACTCACCTACCCCAGTGAAATGAAGTACTACTAAAATTACTAGGACGTAAGAAGCAGAATTATCTTTGACTTCTTATTATATTTGACCTGGAAAATTGAAGAAAATAGGTTCTAGAATTGTATCTGCTGTAATTTTTGAGAGATTTGGGGTGAAAACCAATAAATTGGGGTAAAAAGACCCTGTTTTTTTTTTTTTTGACGTTCTTAAATAAACACATAAAACCTATAAACAAAACTTGTAGGAAAAGTTGAATAAAAAAAGGAAAGGTTTAGAAAATCGAATAATTTTATTGAGAAAAAGTATGCTAGACCGAAGTGCATTACACGTACCATAATATAATAAATTTTCAACAATTAGCCCGCCATTTTCAACAAATTTCTCGGCACGCTTCTGTACTACTTTTATTGCTGCTTTGGTTCCTGAAGGCTGTCTTTACATTGCTCAGCCATTCCCAAATGCAACAATCTAAAGGTGTTAAATCAGCCAATATTGGTGGTCAGAAATGTAGACCTTACAACTGATCCGTTTCTTAGGGAAATGATTTAAGTGATTGGTACAAGAGTACAAGAGAAGTAGGGAGGCGCTATCGTGCAGGAAATACATTTTGCGTCTCGGTGCTTGAATATCTTCAAGCATTCTTCTTGAAGAAAGTACAAGTAGACAGAATTTAACCAGCCTGATTGCGGGTGCGGTCTTGGGGTGTAGGAGAGCGGTGAGAGGAGGTTTATTTGGAGGGGGACAGGCCACTATACGCACTTAATTTAACATCATTGCAGAATCTGCTTTGCCCGGGGTTTTTAACCCCGGATTCGAGTCTGAACTTTCCCATGAAGACCCCATGGGGTTACGTACTCTCCCATGGGGAGTACGTAACTGGTATTCCTTCGCAATTCATCGATAAAATAAAAAAACCAGCCAGTTAATATAAACGGTCGAAAATCCCAAAAGCCGATTGCCCAAAAGCCGTACCATACATTGATGCAAAATCGGTGTTGAAAATTGCCTTTCACCGTTTTCATGAGGTTTACTTCTGCCCATGTATGCTCACTGCGTAAGTTACTGACGCCATCTCGAATGAAATTTGCCTTGTAGAAAACAAAACATAATTGTAGAGTTTTCGATTTGTATTTAACTGGTTGCAGAACTCCAAGCAAAACGGATGTTCTCCTGGGTGTTGATGTTGAACTAGCTGTTTATGATTAGATAAAGCTACTTTTGTTTAAGTGTTTTCCAAATCATCGATGCGAAACTCCGATCCGCTTAGTAAGACGTCTTACACTGATGCCTGGACTGCACTAAACTGCATCTATAATAATTTCATCAATAACAGCGTCTTGTTGGACAGATCGTTCGTAACTGGTAAAAATACTAGGTTGTGAGCCTGTTTCCCAAAGATTGCGAAAAGCCGCGCTAATTGTTTTGGGCTCTGGAATCCTGCGATTTGAAAAACGTTTTTCATATCCTACTGCAGTTGCGGTAGCTTTATCATTACACATACCCAAAATAATACGATTTCAAAGTATTCCTTTGTTGTAAAAAGTACGGAATTACTTCAATTGCAAACTGATAACGTTCGAACTAAAATTCACATAAAAACTTCGCTAACGGCAGCACCCGACTGTACCCGACATACTTAATGTACTCTACAGAATCATTTAAATACTAATAGGGTATTGCGGATTGTTAATCATCTGTTGTTATTTTATTGTAACTTTTGATATAATAATTTTTTTCAAATAATTTATGTATGCGATTAAAAAAAAATTATTACCTAAAAAATTTATTTTTATTTAATTTATTTTTATTTTACGTTGTGTAACTTCCAGTTTTTTAAATTTCTTTACTGTAGTTTTTTACAGCATAGTTTATTTTACAAATTTTTCAGATATCCAAAAATTAATCTGGTTTTTGTTCACGTTAAATGAGTACTTTTCTGACAATGTAGAAATTTACTGTTTCTAAATAAAATTTTAAATATTCTAATTTTTCTTTGCTTATTCAACTTATCTTACACCATTTTATTCAGAGTTAATTTTTGTGTTTATTACCCGTTTAATAAAAGCATTATACATCAAATGTAAAAAAAAGGATTTCCCCCCCCCCAATTTATTGGTTTTCACACCAAATTTCTCAAAAACTACTGATAATACGGTTCTGGAACCTATTTTATTCGATTTTTTAAGTCAAAAATACAAGAAGCAACTAATTCTGCTCTTTAATTAACGTCCTAAAAATTTCAGTAGACCTCATTTCATCGGGGTAGCTTATATCACGAGCGAATGATTTTACTATCCGTAACTCGCAAACGAAGTATTTTAGGACATTTTCTTGAATAAATATTTTCAATTTTTTTCATAAATAGGATAGGTTATGAAATTCTTGAGAGAACTTCGTGATTGATTCTGGATGTATAGTGATAAAAAAGAGAGAGAAAAATTGATTTAGACCAATTAATATATGATTTTTTACTATTAATTTTTTTTTTATCATGGGACATCAGTGAAAAATTTTGTAAAATTTTTCGAGGAGTTAATATCATAAACCATGATTGAAAAATACGCTACTAAAATGTCCGAAAATAAGTAAAATTTATATATTTACGTTGTTTTATAAATATATAAAAGAGGGAATTAACAGTTATGGCCATTAGCTCGGTGGAAATTGGTAATGTATCATTCTTTTCATACATTACAAACCCGGAACTCCACAAGTAGATTTTATTTATTAATTAATTTTTTTCCAAAACAACTGATAGAAAATTAAGTATTATACTCCTTCTCTATCGTTTTTTTAACGGACGAGCAAAGTTTTGTTGCAAAGGAAAATTCGAATTTCTTAAAATTATAACAATTTTCTCAGAATAAATAGAATTATCAAAGGATTTTATTATTAAGTTTTATTTTGGAATTTTTCTCGGAAATTACAACGGACGCAATTCTGTGATCCATGTTATTTTTTTTTTATAAATTAAAAATTTATAAAACGACCAATCCTGCCTCATAATTTGTGTCGCAGTAATGTAATTGTAATTTCCGAGAAAAATTCAAAAATAAAACTTAATAATAAAATCCTCCATCATCCATCGTTCAAGAAGTAATTTTAGTTCCCGAAGTAGAAAAAAAATGTTTTCGAATTTATGTTTATACTATAAAATATCATTTGCTATTTATTTCATCAGAATATTACTACAATCTGCAATTATTTTTGTTTCTTCCTGACATATTACATTATCGGTATCGATATATTGTCATAATTTCCACCTACCACCTTCTATCATTTGCTGTGTGTATAATATATGACGGGCAGGATTCTAATTATTATAGAACATGACGTTTGTTACTATAGCTGTATAGTTTTTAACATGTTAACTTCCACGCATTTTTCAGTGATAAATCCTCTCAGGCCACGACTATTTTTGAAAAAATGAAATACGTCAACTTGAGGCTATGTTACTCATTAACGGTTTACAGTAACTTGTCCCTGCAGGCCTCGTGAATCAAAACTGGGGAAAATGGATATCTTTACTAGGAGCCCGTGTAACAGTAAAATAGTTCACATTCCCATAGTTTTTATATACAGTTTAAAAAGTTGTGGCCTCTGGGAATGATTCAGTGTTGTTAGCCAGTCTGTATCTCATATATTGCGTGAAATATCAATATGTTGTACGCAGTTATAGTTTGTTTTATATGTTTTTTTTATTGCAATTTAACGAGAAGATAAAAAAAAAATATTGTTATTGTTAAGCAAACATAGCAAACAATTAAGGAAAGGAGAAACAGTAGCAGCAATCAACTATAAAAATTTAATGGTGTTAAAATGGAGAGTCCGAAGAGCAGTACTAATTTTATCTACTAAACATGTTGACATACACATTAAACGAAAAAAGATAGTAAAAAAGCCTCAAGCAGTAACAGAATATAATAAAGACAAATCTTTCATAGGTTTGGCCGACCAAATGAGTGCTTATCACTCTGGTTGTCTTAGACGGAGTGTAAAATGGTACCATAAGCTTTCATTTGACCTATTGCTCAACACAGCTGTCGTCAACGCTTTGTCGCTATATAAATCAATTACAAAAACCACAATATCTGTTACAGATTTTAGGGAAAGTATTCTCATTAGTTGGCCTGATAGTAAAATCGTTATAAATGTCCAACCGTCTAAAACAGTGACAACACATCAGTTAGAGAAAAAGAGAAAACAACTAGATATAGGTGCAAACTGTGTTACAAAAATTTGGTTATAAATCTAGGTCGAAAAGAAGCCATTTTTAAAATTAAAACCGTGCAGTTGAAGTGTAATCAGTATAATGAACGAATGTGCAAAAAAACTGTTTCTTCAAAATTCATAATGTAAATGTTTCTAATTATATAATTCTGTATTTAGAAATGGTTAAAATAGGTATACAAGTATTTAAAAATTTTTGTTTTCTATGTATTTATTTAATATTGTTGAATAATTTGATATTACAAAATATAATTTGAGTGCCGAAGACTTAACAAGCTTTCTATTTATTACTCAGTAATAGACTTTTTGTTATTTTTTATACGATTTTTATTTAATTTTTCGTAATAATTTATATTAGTATTACTCGGTATATTGCTTATTATTTTTCCATGATATTATTATGTTTATTACTGCAAATTAATTTCTTTATTGTGTAATAAATTTATGAGCAATAACATTTTAAAAAATATATAATTTTGATGCAAAATAGATATTTTATTCTGTATAATTGTATGTATATACTCGTATGTATAATTATTTTTACATATATAATTTTTATTTCAATAAACTCATTTTTTTATGCAAGTGTTATTTAGTTGATAATATGATATTTCATTGCGACTCAAAACTGAGTCACATGGCCTCTATATAGGTAAGTCACTTTCTGAGGCCGCGTAACCCACAAGTGGGTCCCCCTTTAGTTGCAAAATTAAAGTTTTTAACAATTAAAATGCAAAACACTATTTAAAAATGTCACAAAAATGAGAAAATTTACAATACTTACAAGAAAAAATAATTGTGGCCCAAGGAAATGAGCAAGCAAAAGAAGCTGTGGCTTAGTGAAAGAGATTGAATGTGACACAGTTTTGGTTCACATGGCCTATTTACAGAGTAGAGTGTAATCCAAAATTTAATCACATTGCACTCAATGTGTTAATAATTGCGTTATGGGGTAACGCAAAGGAAGAAAATAATATTATGATAATAAATAAATAAGAAAATAATATGTGCATGTTTACTAGATGAATAAAAATTTATTACTTAACGTAATTCTTTTTTAAGTTTTATTTTTTTTCTTTCTTTTCTTTTTCATTACTTTTTTTCCGTAGGAGGAGATAAAAGCTCTACCAGCCACCACCTGCCCGCACAGATGGTAGTGTCTGGCTCCCACCAACTAAAACCCCTTCCCCCTTTTTCCCAGGGGCGGCTGGAATCACCTCATATTGAACATTGAATCAGAAAATAATATAAGAATCGAAAAATAATACACGAAAAAGAATAATGAACACAGTAATCACCCGAGATTTACAATGGGTCAGCGTGCAGCCAAAACGGATCGTAACAAGTCATGCGACTTGGTTAAGCAAAGCTGTCGTACTATTTTACACAAGGGAATATAAGGAAAATTATATACATAAAACAATTCATAACATGACAATATACATACGCAAACACCATCGCCCGAAGGGTAAAAAATAGTGGTGTCAGTTCGCTCCCCATATGGCAGGATCTCGTTCCTTATACTGATGATGAAGGTAACCAAGTTGACAACCTCCAACCACAGTGACCTACCCCGGAGCATATAGGTCACAATATTATCAGGGGTGATTCAGTTCAAGCCCCGTAGCGCCTTAGTTCCGTCCCATCGACGGCATGTAAAGAACGTATGCTCCGGGGAGTCTATGTCCTAACAGTACAAGCACTCCGGCGTCCGTCTCCTGTTAAATTTGTGGAGGTATGTACCAAATTGTCCATGGCCCGTAAAGAACTGGAAGAGGAAATAGTCCACCTCCCCGAAGCCCATCGCGATCCATGGTTCCAGGCGCGGGATCAGTCTCCTTGTCCACGCGCCCGTGCTAGAGATCTCCCATTCCGCCTGCCATTCCGATGTTCGAATGACTCTAGCCTCTGCTATTCGTGTTCCTTCAAAAACCTTTGCCCTCTCCAACGCCCTAAGGTGTAACGGTGGTAACCCTGCCACAACAGCGGCAGCAGCACCAGAGACCGTCCGGTACGCCGAGGCGATACGAAGGTTCACTCTACTTTGTATCGACAATAAGCGTTGTACGTTTCGCTTGTACTACAAGGCCTCATGCCACACGGGGACAGCGTATAGTAGGATAGAAGTCACCACGGACAAAAGCACTCTCCCTTTACTTGCCTGTGGTCCCCCTTTTGACGCTAGTATCTTTCCAAGGTTCGTCAAGATTCCCTCCGCTTGTTCAATAACCTTCTAAATATGATGGGTGAAGCAGCCGGATTGGTCAGGCTACACACTACGACTGGTATTTGGCTGACCTGTTCTCCAGGATTGTGTGTCAGTTTACCCGGACCGCCATCCTCCTTAATTTCCTCTTCCCTACCAAGGTCATAACATCCGTTTTTTGCAGCGCAAAGCGCAAACTCCGTTCTTCCAACCAAGCACCAATGAGAACAATCGCTGCATTGGCAGTCTCCTCTACCTGATCCTCAGTGTAGCCCGCTACCAGCAAGGCCAGTTCGCCCGCGTACGTGACCATCTCCGTATCTCCCTGAAGCTAAACATGGAGAAGGCCGTGGAACGCAAGTTCCACAAAAGTGGACTTAGCTCCGAACCCTGCGGCACTCCACCGTGCATACTGAATTCTTCCCTATCTACCTCCGTATCAGCGTATATCTTCCTGTCTCCTAAGTAGTTATTAATTAGGGACAGCAGGACATCGCTAACTCCGTAGCCTTTCATGCGATCCAGTATCACACGCCAGGGAACGCTATTAAAAGCGTTGCGGACGTCGAGCAAGACTACCATCGGAATCTTCCTGGTTCTCCATGTACCCGTGGCATGTTGTTGGTCCACATTATGTCGTGCCTGATCAAATCAACGGTAGATTGTCCCCGTCGAAAGCCGTATTGATTTTCTGATCGGCCCCCCGCTGAGGTAAGCTCAACAAATAGCCGTTCCGCCAGCAGTCTTTCGTAGAGCTTTCCCATCGTGTTCAGGAGGCAAATAGGTCTAAATTTGGTTTCCCCCCTGGTACACCAGGTTTGGGGAAGAGAACCAGCTTCGCCTCCTTCCAGTAACGGGGGAAATCCCTCTCCTCTAACGCGGCATTTAAGACATCCCGAGATGTCTTGGTGTTCCAGGATGTCTCTCAACCAGGCACTTTACAATCGCAGCAGGCACACCATCCGGGTCTGGGCTCTTCTTCAAACTCCTCCTCTTTGTGGCCATGTTAGTTCCTCCATGGAGAACCGCGGTGCTTGGTCTCTGTCCAATTCTTCCCTATCTCCCTCGATGACTACAAAAATATCGAGGATGGCCCGTGTGTTTGGCCACGTGACAACCTGGGGAGGCGACGACCAATCTTTTCATAACTACGCCATAAGCCTTGCCCCAGGGATCGACATCCAGATCTTCCACCAGGCATTTCCAGGAATTCACCTTGGCGAGTCTAAATTCTTCTCTCAGCTGACGTCGATGCTCTTTGTATTCTTCTGCCAGGGAATGGAGGAGAGCTAAGTCCACTCCATTCCTGGCTCTGGCTCTCATTAGTAATCGCCGTTTGATTTGCGTTGTCCTGCGAAGAGCAGCAATGTCAGCTGTTCACCAGTAGACCCGCCTGCGATGTCGTCCAACGCTGTTGGCCACTTGGTCGCAGTGTCGTCTAGTGATCGTCATGAAGTCAGCGGGGTTAACAGGGTCTGCATCACCCACCTCTTCCATGACTACATCCACTACCCTAGTCATCTGTTGTTCCGTTGGCTTCCAACGCGGGGGTTTTTTCCGGCGGCGTGGGCGTCCCTCCGTAATCACCAAAACTACCACCCTGTGATCGCTTCCGAACTCGAGGTCACTGACCGCCAACAGTAGTACTCGTTCGGTCACCGCAGTAATGTCGATGACTGAGCCGCTGCCCCTACCCACAAAAGTTGGGACAGCAGGAGAGTTAAGTACCACCATCCCACGGGACGATAGTAATGCAGCAAGTTCCTACCACCTGGCGGTGGACCGCATGCCAGCCAACTCGACGCATTCCGCTTCTCCAGCTAGGACTACTGGTTTACGTTCTCCAATGAGGTACAATGAGATCCTGGGTTAGTTAGGACCTCGCTGAATCGATCAGTACCACTATTAGGGGATATGTATACGCTGACTAACAAATAGTCCGTTAACACCATGACCCCGCGAAACCTTTCCCAACCACGGTGCGCGCTACTGCATATCCCCCAGATACTGTACCTATCGCAGCATCTCCATCTTCATCTACCAGCCTGGGAACAGAGCTAACCAGGCATCGATTTGGTCCGGAAAGGAACACGAAATCCGCTTTGATGGTAATTGCAGATTCCCAATGAAGGTCCTAGCAGCCGCGCTTCTGTTGGCGTTAATTTGTAGGCAACGCGTTATTGATATCCGCTTACATAACTGCCCGTTCTATGGCCGTGCTCCCCACAAGTGAGGCACTTGGCCAAGTGCCTCAGTGGGGTGACTCACCCCTCATTGAGAGTGGGGTGACCACTCTCCCCGCAGTTGTATCAGGGTGCGAGCGATCCGGACCCCGACAATTGGAGGCAACGTGACCATTGCCCCAGCACCTGTGACAGTAGGCATCTTGTACTCTTAGTGCAATCCTGCAGGATTGTCACCCAACAAGTAGCCTCCTGGAAGAGGTAAGTTTACGTGCTTCTGGCTTAGTCATCTGCACCGTAGCATTCTGGCAGCAGCCGAATGCCGGTCTCAAAGATGTGACCTAGGCCGATGTGTCTTCATTAAGTACCTTCTTAACTGCTCTTAGGACGTCCTCCAACGTCGCCTCTTGATCGAGATCCCGAACGTTAACGGCAGCAGTCCTTGCTGCAGATCCTTTATCAAGAACCTTAACTTCAGGGTTCTTTGAGGAAATCAGCTTCTTGAATTCTGATACCGACTTGCCATCCTTTTTAACACGTACGTGCATTTCCTCTCCGCTCCCTTTTCGGACTGGCAGAATGCTCTCCGCCATTTCAGCACCAACTGTGGCCTTGACCGACCGGAGGACGTCCGCGTACGAGGCTCCCGTTTTGCGCCGAACCGTCATGGTTGTCGGAGGCTGATCCGGGTCTCTAAGCTCTCGTCTCCCACCAACCAGCCTGATGATTATAACACAGTCATTTCTACGAGCCAAAATTCCAAAACCCGTCTCATCCTTTCTCCCGTGGCGTTCTTCTGTATGACCACCTGCAGGGGACCCGGTATAGTAGTCGTAGCCTTGTCGACAGTCTCGATCATGTGAGCATCATCTGGGGATCTTCATCCCTGAAGAAAGCAACCAGGTGTTGCTCTGGTGCTTATCGTCATTATTCTCACCACCTATGACAGTGACCCCTGCCATCTCTCGAATAACAGTTCCGGGGGCAACCGGTTTCCTCTGTATCCACTGTTTAGCGCCAGGGACTAACTTCTTGGCCGAGTCCACCACAGCTTCCGTTCCCTTCAGGGACATATTAACGTAAAACATTCTACCTTTGCCATCATCCTTAAGAGGACTAGAGTCTACTTTCACCTTCGAAAAGACCTGTTGTGACCATTTTAGACCCAATATGTTTTGTAACTCTACCAATGAGCCCATAGAAAGCACACCAACGATTTCTAGAGAGAGTTGCTCTTCCGGAGTGTCTGGACACGCACTGACGGGTGCGATCTAACCTCGGGGCGTTCCAGCATCAGGGCACATACTTCTTTGGTGAGACGAGTGACAATGTCCACCACGGCCTTAACTTGCCGTTTCGCCCTGTGCTTAATGCACGCTTCATTGACGTCCTATATTGCGGATAACAGAGTCCCAACAGTGTCTCCATCACTTTCTGATTCTGTGCTCAGATGTCTTTGTCGTTTCGGGATGAGGGCCTCCAAACTATTGTCGGAATCCCCAGCCGTCCTTTTCAAATGTGTGATCTCTTCAAGATCCTCAACAACCAATTCTTGAGCCATTGTAACTGACAAAAAAGTAACGAAAAATTTTCACACCGGATTCTGAAAAATATAAAAAATCGTGGGGGGGGAGGTCGTCGGGCAAAAAATAGCGGGGTTCAAAGGATCAGAGGGGTGCCTGGGGGGGTCTAGTGCCCAAAGGGCTTTGGCCCCAAATAGAAGATATATGGAAACAAAGGTTTCCCTATAGTATGTGTGAGGATCTTAGAAAGTCCACAACTAACAATTCACACTACCTGCTAAAAGCAGTCCAGATACAAAGAGAAAATGCTCTGATTTGCTTGGCGTGGACAGAAAAAGGCGACTGCCAAGATCCGTCTAGTTAATATCGGGCGGAAGTACCGCAGACAAAGCACGTGGTAATATTCATAGATATACTATTTTAAGCACTTATACACTAAGTTACTCACTAAAACTCTTAAAATCAGTTAATAATTAAAGAATATGCCTAATATTTACGATTTCAACGTCTAACATGCGTAAATTATTTTACGAAAACTAACAAAGGCTAGGCCACGTGGTCCTTTGTTTAACCTACAGATTAACCGTAATTAACTTAAAATCACTAAAATATAACGTTTTAACGTCTTGAAGCGTACAATATCTATCTAGAACTATAAATATTATACGAAGCACTTGTTTAAGAGCCTAAGATAGATTTAGGTTAATTGAGAACCTAAATTAATGCTAAAAATATTTACCTAGGTCGTGTAGCCACGTGGTATTCACCATTTCACTAATAAGTTTCGTTACAACGGGATTTTATTTTATCTTACTAGAAATTTTTAACTGTAGGTTTTATTATTGATTTAATATAGTTTCTATATTTGTGTTGGGATATTCTAATCAATTTATGGGATAATCTTCTCAAGTATATTAACCGTTTTACTTCTTTACCAAGCTCTCACTTAGTTTTATTTTTCTTTAGAAAAAAAAAAAAATATTGTACATTCATTTTCT
>JAAAKQ030050244.1:0-16303 GCA_010016005.3 Zanna intricata | reverse complement strand
TAAAAGTTCCCGTATTCTTTCATCGTCAATAAGTCTATTCATGTTAAAAAAATAATAATAGTAACAGTTAAATAAGTTAGCTCTGAAAAAAATTAAGTAAAAAAAAAAAAAAAAAGAAAGTAAAGTAAGTAAATCTGAAGTGTACCCTATACCGCCAAATTACAAAAATAACCATACGTGCACTCGACTCATTATTTGTACATTCATATGACCATATGAATATTATTACTGTATAAAAAATATATACACATAATGAAAAAATTAATTAAATTAAAAAAATAATAATAATTGCGACGATATTCGCCAAGAGAAACAAGCAGTGTGACAAGCCAGCTCTGGTTAGTCATTCCAACCGCGCTGTGCCGGAAATATACGTTGTAGTAAAAATAACATATTTTTTTTTGTATTCAACAAAACGTCCTTCTATGAATTTCTTTGGATTCTCCATTATATTGTGAAATATAAGATGTAAACACCAAGCTAGTGGGTTGAAGAAATCTAAAATAATAACAAATAACTGAGTCACGACCTTAAAGTTACATGTTTGGGCATAAATCGTCATAAAACTGTCAATCTTCATGGCTGTCGACTGTGCAAAAATTATTATAATACTAGACAAAATAGAGAACAAGCAAATACAAACAAAACCTTTGTAAGACAAAAATAGAATGAGTAGGAAATTATATATCTCGCTCAGAAGGGTCAGATTAGACCTTTTCAAACGAGCCAAAAACCTTTATAAGAAAGGCGTGTAAAAATGTTCCCATATATCCTACATTGTGTTACCTTCTTGGAAACAGCGAATTGTTGCCAATAATTGTATATAAATATAATAATTGTACAAATAAATTTACGCGCCTACAAGTGTAATAAATGTGAGAGCCTACAAAGTAGCAAATTATAGCTATCGCGGTGCATAATGGACATATTGAATTGATATTTGTATAAAAATTTACAAGAGTGGCAAACATCTATCTGGTAATTTTTAATGATAATAAGAAATTTTTATTAATTTTATTAGTGAACCAATAACCCACCAGTTTCGTTTTTTTGATTGTATAATACAATGGAAGAAAAGTATAAATTTAATTTTATTATGATCCATTTACTTTTCCATACACTTTAAAAACAGAAATAATAGAACGTTGTAACCATTGAAAACTGGCATTACAGATTAATTATCTGTAAGTGATCAGCCAAAACTCTTGAGTCAAATTTTTTTACCAATTATTTTCCCTTCAGCTAGATAATTTAGAGGGGCTGTGTTCATCCCCACTGTCATGTACTGTCATCATAGATTAGTCTATCGAAATTTAACATACTTTAGACCAGGAAACTCATCGGTATTATAACATACACTTAAAAGACTTGAATAGTACTTTTTAATTAGAATAGATTGACTCATTCAAATATTCACAGTGAATTTTTATGTTAGAATTTCTTGTTTATTACACCAATTTCCAAATGAAACTCTGATAACATGGCACAAATCAGTTTTATTGTTCTTGAATCACAACTATCATCCTCCATTTTAGATGACTGATTGTGATATTTATCACAACAGCTTTTAAATAATAATAATCACATAAATCCAGTGATAAATGACTTTACACATAACCTTTATTAATATAGCCTAAACAGTGATTAACTGCAGATGTAGTAAAAAAACATTCCATTTTTCCTTTCTTTATATAAAGTAAAGGAAGTATTGTGATTTTGAAAAATTAAGGTTTTTGGATTTCAATGGAAATATTCATCCATCGCTCAATCCATTTTGACTAGTTTTGACATGATGTCTGTATGTATCTCATATAATTCAAAAACAATTAGCCGTAGGATGTTGTGTTAATGTTATTGATATAAAATGCCATAAAAAAAGGTTATTTTACGTGAAATATTTTTAATATTTACTTCATTGTAATGACAATTTGAAAGTAAAGGAATCCAGTATTTAACTTCTTTTTTTTCAAATTCAAATATTATTTAGTATTCCAGAATTTTTTTGACTTACACAATTGAGTTTATTTACACATATGTAAGTTGCTATCTTTTTACAGTTTGGAGTTTGAAATTTGTCTTCTGATATGTTGTATTAATATGGGCTAAATTACATAAATAACAATGACTGTTGGCAAAACAATTTTATAATACTTCTTAAGACCAATTAGTATATCCTGATTTTACACAGATTTTAGGTATAATAAGATCTATGATTTGTAATAACAAAGGAGAGTAAGCTGCTGCTGGAATATTACGGTGAGTGCTGTTGGAAGTTATAAATTGTAATGAAGAATGTAATTCATCTATGTTCACAGCATTCATTATTAACTTGTGTTAAGATGTTAATATCCAATATCAGATGGCTATTGGTAATAAATATTTTATTATTTTTACATGAATTCCTTATGTCTTCTAAAGAAAATTCTAATAAATATTATTTTTGCAGAATCATCAGTAAACAAGCCGAATGCTGCTTCAGAGTTAAGGATATCATTGGCTTTTGTTGTATCATTATTAATAGCACGGTTCTATTGCTAATGTATTGTTTATGTAAGTATTTTAAAACTTATTATTAAAGTAACCATTAGTTCAGAGAAAAAACTGTCTAGAGATCTTTCTTTAGTTAATATTATTACAATTTTAAACAAGTGCTACCTACCACATTAGATGTCCACTGGGGACATGTATATCGATTTCTGTTATTACAAGTCACAATTTATTTTGAACAGCGTACAATGTCAAATTTCACTTTTTTTTCAAAATTGCCATAGAGACATTAAAGTTGCTTGAAAAAGCATGTGATTAATTGTCAGTGAAAATCTCAAGGTGGCACAAGTATATATTGATGTTTATGAAGTTTTTTTGGTATATGAGGTTGTCCAGAAAATTTTTGAAACTACACTCATAAGTAATAATTTTTCTGAAAACTCTATATCAATCAGAATTACTGGGAGGGATAACAAAGTATTAGTTAAAGGTTGGCATCAAGTTAAAATAAGAAATGGTTAATATCAGTGTCAATTGGATGTTATGTGACACCTCAAGATCCTACTTCCATTACTCTGAAATGTAATTACTTTTAATTAGATTTCTTCAACATTTTTTTTTACTTTTTTTTGAAGTGCAATTGAATAGTTGTTCTCTTGCAAAGTAAGTTAAATTTTTGTCTTAGAACAATTAAATAAGTATGTAACATAGTTTGTAACAAAGAAAGCTTCTGAAAAAGCTAAAGAACATAAATTTGGAATTTAAAAAGATTCATTTATTTATTGTCATTCCTAAAAAAACTTAATTGTTGGAAAGGATTTTCTTTCTGCTTCAGCTCTTTATCCACTTTCTGTAGGATCTGATAGGGCATTTATATGATTAGTAAAGGTTGTATGATCAAAATATTGGCTTTCCCAGATACTGAAATGTTTAATTGTAATTTTATGTCAAATTGTGTATAAGTTTACCTTTCTCTATTTCTTTAATTATACTCTTTATTGCATGTTAGACCTAAGTAAGTTTTAAATTAGACCTCATATTGATACATCATTCATTTGAGTTTTTCCTTCTCATTGCAATTGTTTTCTTTGCCTTCACAAAGGTTGTTAAAAAAGACCCAAATCTTATGTTATGAAACATGACAGTCAATCAAAATAAATCTTATAACATAAATACACATTCAGATACATTGATAATATATTGTTAATACTTATAAAAAGTCTAATATGGTCCATCTCAAGATGGAAAGGACTAGTGTTGTTTTAAGAAAAGGATAAAAGTTTTTGCAATTTCTTCTAGAGCCTTAGATAGAGATCATTACAAGTTGTAATTAATACTGTACCAGCAAAATTGTTGACCAAGCCTAGCCTAGGTTGGCAGTAATCTTTTTTCTATGAACATGATTAAGTGGAGAAAGTAACATTTTCTTGGAATATTAACAAAGATATGGTTGTCAGTTACATAGTTTGTATATCTAAGAGAGGAATTCCCATAACTACAAACAATTGATTCCATTATACCTTAAATTCATTTTAAATGTTAAAAACTCTCAAGACATTCATAAAATCAAACGTAACAGTTACATCAAACTTAAAAAATCTGTTGTTACAGTGAATTCAATTTAATTGAGATAATTATAAGTATATTTCATAATTACTTAGTGGATTGGCAGCTGGTATTTCTGGCACAAATGTTTAACTTAACATATAGAACAGATTAATTCTTCAAATGATGTTTGACTTATCTGCCAGGATTTATAGTAATGTGATTTCAAAGTAGTATGAATTTTTAAATTCTCTTATTTTGGTTCAGAAAAGTTTTATAATTTTTTTTTATTCCTGAATGAGTTGTTCATCAAGTAAAATTTTAACTGTGCAAAAAAAAAAAATATTTTTCTGATGTATGTAATATCACTTTTTTTTATAAATAATTTGTATAAAGGTATATATATATTTTATACAATTAGAACTCATTCTTATTTAACTTAATATTATTGGTTGGTGTAAAGTTACTTCACATTTTAATGCAGAAGTAAGAAAAGTTATTTTAAATTTCAAATGGGTTTATTAAACCAAAGTTGTGCTGTTTTTATTGACTGTATTTGTTATTTCGGAGTAAAATTTCATCATGTATAATTTTGTGTTTTTTAGATGAGTGATAAGTGAACTGTTTGTGATAATGAGTTTTACTAGGTTTAATATCAATTTATTCCATTAAATGTTTTGTAGAAACAAATGGTAGTCCGATTGTGGATGATCAAGATTATACAGTAGATCCATCAAAATTCCTCAGCCAAGCTCTTTCAATTTTTTACAGATCACCAAAGCTATGTGAGAGCTGGCTGGTATTGCCTTGATAGATGATACTTTTCCTTTTGATCAATTCTGGCCTCGCTGTATCTCAGTTGTTTGGTGTAATCTTTCTAGTTATTGGTATTATAGATTAGAATCACTATTTTACCCCAGTGGCTACAGCTCATAGTGAACGTGAACAGTTCCTTTCCAGTTCCACCACACACTTTTCTTGGCGTCAATCTTTTGTTATGTTTGTAGAGCTTCACCTGCTTTGAGCACAATCATTTCCATATAGCATTGTCGTGATCCATTTTTCATTGCCCACAATAAGGGTTTTCAAAAAATTATTCAACTTTATTCTGTTTTAGCAATGATTTTGAGATGGAAATTCAATTCATTAAATCTTTCATTGTTAAATCACGTCACCCAAACATTGAGTTATTTTTTTTTTTTGTATCCAGGCTTCTTCATAGAAGCCGGTTTAAAAGTAAGCCAAGTAAGTAATGGTTTCATGGCCAACCTGAGTAAGGTGCATCATAGATTCAAAATTTCCAAATCAAAGACTTAGGACCAGCTTTAAGTCACATATATAGAAGCTGCATCAGGTTCATAACCATCACAAATTTTTAACAGTCTTAGCGCATTCTTTCCTTTTTTGTAATAAAATTTCAAAATGTATCAAATATTTTCTGTACTTTCACTTATTTTCAAGATGCAATAACTTTTAAATAAATAACGTAAAATTAAATTTTCTAAAAATGCTCAGTGATAAGTCAACTTTCAAAAAAGCAAGCTAGTGTTGCTAGATTTGATTAGTATTACCATAGTTATGCAATTCTAAAGCCTCTGCCAGAGAATACAAAGACATTTTTTCCAACTCTATATTTTTAGATACTTTCGAGATAAGAATGAGGATGGGAGATTTGTATTTACTACTTTATTTTGAAGTTAACTTGTAATCTGATTTTGTTAATTTTAATTTAACACTAGATGAATGTAATAAATAAATGTTTTAAAAAACAATTTTTTTTTTCCAGAAGATAAAATTACAGCAATCAGCTGACAAGTATACACCTGCCTTACAGATTTTTGCTGCTTTGGATTTTATAAAAACAATATCTGTAGCTGCCAGTACAGGTTACTATTGTGTTGAATGTCATACTCTTAGCTTTTAGTGGAATGATTTAATTTGTTCCTAAAAAGACAAAATGACTGGCATCTTTAATGTGTTTTCAAGTCATTTATAGTACAAGTTAAACTTTAATTTTTAAGTTTATAATTAAACTGGTTCTACAATATTTTTATAAGTCTTGTTCAAAATAAAAGTTACTATGGATTGGGAAAAATTAAAATAAAGAATATTTTTGTATATATTAAACTTATTATTTATAGAATTACTGTTCTGTTATTTTTTCCTATTTTAATAGGAAGAATAAGTATCATTTATATGTATATCCAGATTTTTATTTATGCATCCTGAGTTTAATATCTCATTACATTTTTTATTTTTTTTATGGATCCAGTAAAGTAACTGTATTACCTATTTTCATATTGATTAAATTTATTCGGTTCAAAATTAGTTAAAATATTATTTTAGGCCCCTTTTATTCATGTACTGTTGTATGTATTTATTTTATTAATTTCTATGTACATTGAAAAATATCTCCCACCACTGTATTTAGTTTGTACTTTTTGCAGCTTTTTTTTTTACAGAATTTCATAATGTGAATTAGCTTTAATTTTGTAAATATGTTTACCTTAAAAATTACCTGAAGAGAACTAAACATCTGTACCGATTATAAAATATGTGAAGTCTGATGTAACAGAACTTCAAAAAGTACTTTCATACGTCCTTTTCTTATGAGTTATTAATGTTGTATTTGTAAGGTAACTTTAATTCATTATTAATATATTTATATTTGGATGAAACAGTTAATAAAACATTGTTTTTTTTTTACAGAATTACTAATGTGTAAATGAAAGTGGCCTAGTATTTTCATTGATTTTAAAAACTGGCTATTAATTATAATTAACCTTTATCATCTTTCTTAAGTAATAAATAATATTTCATTAATAGTCACATTGTTCATAAGGGAATATAATCATTGTTATATATAGTTAGGTCATATGTGTAAATATATATATACTTTTAATATAAATAATTTAGAGTTATCCATGTAATGAATATTTTAAATTAAAATTTATTGTATCTATTGTTGCATTTCTGTTAGTTATATTTTTAAGTTATGTTTATTGTAAATTATAAATAAAAGAAAGGATAGTTTAATTTTGAATTAAGTGATTTTTTAATCGTGTTATACAAGTAGTATTTATGAAATACTAACATAAATAAGAATGGAAACTCTGATGCATTTATTGTATCAATTTTTTTTTATATATATATAAAAAATTCTTGTGGTGGTTATTTATAAATTTTAAGAAACAATTTTATCCCTTTCACAGCCTCTTTTTACAGAATTCCATTTTAAAATTGTTAAGAAAATAATTTATTGTTATCAAAAAATCTCAGTATTACAATATTTTATTTTAAAAATTCTTAATGTATAGTAATAATGTCTCAGTTTTTTATGTACTCTAAAAATAAAAATATTACTTTACTGGGTTCAGATTTTTTTCACTTTTACGGATAACTAAGAGTTTCAATACTCTTCGTTGTTTAACTACCAAAATATCAATTCCTGGACTGGTTTGGAATGTCATACTGATAACAGACTTCCTTCTAAGGATTACTGATCTTTAAGAGCTACTAATTAAAAAAAATAAACCGATGTTTATTATTTTTTATTTACTTCCAAAGTATGTTATGAGAGGTATCACTTGTTCTTATCTTACTCGTAAGGAATTATTTTTTTTAATCAAAAACCTTCAATTTATGGAAATAAAGGACTGGGATTCTAAGTTTAAATCTTAGTCACATTTGGCAATTTTTATTTACTACATAATCTCTTATAATGCTAATGTTCAAAGCATTTATTAGGCAAGTCAATTTAAAAAGAAAAAACTAATATATTGGAGTAAAACTGTATCATCAGTAATTAAGGTTATTGCTTGCATAAACCACTGTAAAATAATGGAAAAAAATAATATGTGTTTAAATATCCATAAATATGGATATTTAAATCATCCATAAATGTTTAAATATCCATTAAATGATATTAATAGTGGTTTAGAAATCCAAAAGAAATTTCCTTTTATTTTTAATATCATTGTGTGAATAAAAAAACAAGCTGATTTTGGAAAAAGGTTTATCTATTTTTTGATATGGTTATCAATCAGATTTACACTGCAATCGGTTTACTAGGTTATGAAATAGAAGAAATAAAATCAAGAGTTGGGAATCAGTTGACAGTTTTGTATGTTCTTATTTTTTGGCAGTGAAAGGGTCAATAATTCCATGTACATTTCTGTACTGCATTAAATATTACTGTGTAATATCATGATATAGTTTTTTAGTTTTTAATAATTATCTTCTAATAAAATTATATAAGATTAAAATAATTAACATATTTTAAAACTTCCTTTTCTCTATATTGTTAATAATAAAAAAAATTCAACAAACTCTACATTGTAACTAATTCTTAATTATTTATTTTAATAAGTTAAATAATTGAATGATTTTTAAATAATCAGTTCTAATTATAATATATACTTTTCATCATTTTAAAAGAAATTATGTGTTTTATTACTTAAATTAGTGTTTAATAAAAATATAATTTCTTTTTATGAAATAATATCTATTAAATTTATTTTAATTGTTTTGAGTAATGTACTATACCACTACAAACTCATTTCATTTATTTAAGAAAATAATATTTTTAGCAGTATATTAATTTTTTTTATGAAACCAAAGTATTTATTATTATTTTTTTTTTTTATTAATTGTTATGTGAATATCAAAAGCTAAGTTAATTTTATTTAGATATGTGTAATAATAAAAATAATAATTACAATAATAATATTATTGTAAAATAATGTTAATAGTTTATACATATATAATATTTAGGTTAGAATTTTACAATATTATTGTTTTATGTGATTGAAATATACATGTGTGTGTGAGTGAGAGAGAGAGAAATATATGTATTCACACTCAATAATTAATATATAATATATTAATTATTTAGTATGATGAAAGGATGTTAACAATTATTTTGTATTATTTTCTTAGTTTGAAAAAAAAAACAAAAGAATGTTATATATCTAAAACTTGTTTTATATATATATTGTTTAGGTTCCAAATTAATAATTAAATGATCACATTTTAAGAATTTCATGCACTTTAATCCAATAAACGAGAGTTTCCCTTAAGATATATATATTTCTTTTACTTTTTTAATATATCTATATTGTACTGTTTTGTTAGATTATTTTAGCAATATGGTTTTATGTATAGCTTGTATTATTTATTTTTCAAGTATCATTATATTTTGTTTTAGAAAATGTAATGATATTTTTAAAAATTAACAACGTATAATTAATTACAAATGTGCAATTAATTCATTCAAAATATATTTGATAAGTCATTGTAATAAGAACATATAGTGATTATGATTATGCAATGCATCCTTGTCAGAATTTCAATAAATAATTTTATTTTTTTTAATGCTTTAAATATGATGATTTATGAATAGTGAGCATTATTATTATTATTAATGCTAAAAATAATTAAATATCCCTTCTTCCTCTTGTCAGCTAATAATTTTAATTATTATAGCAATCATTATATTAGAAAGCTTGGAATTATTTACAATATTTTAAAAAGGAGGTAGTTTGTTGTATTTGTGTAACATTTATGGTTAATATTAAACTGATAGTTGTTAACAAATAATAAACGTGATATTATATGCAGAAAAAAAGTTATTTTAAATTGGTGTATAATATTGTCATTTTTTTAAAAGTACTTTTTTTTGTAGAATTGATGATCAACCATTTTAATATGCAATCATAATTTTTTGTAAATCATAAATTTTACTTACGTACACAATAATCAATTTCATATGTAGATTATCTTTAGTAAATGCTGGTAACATAACTAAAAACTTAAATAATTTTTATTATTTAAAAAGTTAATATTTTCTTTTGTAAAATCATGTTCTGGTATTGCTTTAACAAATTAAATAGTTGTTTAAAAGGTATTTTTTTAAATTATGTTATAATAAAGTTCATTAAAAAAAAATATACATTTATAAAAATCACTCATTTTAGCTATCAACTTTTTGAATCATATTTGTTCTATTTTTTATACTACTTGATGTGAAGGTGAAGTTGATCTGTTAATATATGATTTATGATAAATTAAGAGGAGTTTTTTTCCACATAACATCGCTTTTCTCATTTTTTTTACAAAGTGACAGTTTATTTTTTATGACCAAGTTAGTTTTTATTTTGTAAACTTCTTTTAAATTATATATTACTTTCTTAAACTATTGCTGAGCTTTCCTAATAAGAGTAGTTACAGATACATTTATAATCTTACTTTTAAATATAGACTTCTTTTTTTTTTTCTATAATTTTTTTTGTTGCCCAGTCATAGTTAAATTAATAATTTGAAAATCATTTTAAATAAAATTAATTCTTTAATTAATGACTTGTAAAATAATAAAGATCTATTATCTCTAGTATTATCAGATTAGTAAATGTAATCTGTTTTTTTATTATTATTACATTAATATATTTTGCCTAATATTGGAACTTTGTGCGAGAGTGTCTTTTTTTATTGATAGAGACAAATAGTTTTTTAATTTGTTACATTTTATTCTCATTTATTGTTACAATTATGTAGAAAGTCATAAAAAAATATATTGTCAAAAATTCTTACTTAGGTATATCATTTAATTTACAGAAAATTGAATTAAACTTATTTTCATATATAGTATAAACAAAATTCATAAGGTTCAATTTTAAATGTATAAAAAACCTTTAAAATTTGAAGACTTTTTGGGTTAAATGTAAAAATCCAAGTTTTAAAAAATATGTTGCAGTTCACCGGAATTTTATAAAATTATATATATATATAAAATAATGTTTAAAAAATAAACTAGTTGACTGAATTATCTCTACTGGTGCCTAGTAATGAACTAATTACCAATGTGCTTTATTCTGCTTTTAAAGTATTAGCAGGTTCATATTATAATTATTTATTTTTTTTAAATAAAAATAAATTACTCTGAAAATCTTCTTTTTTTAATATAAAATTGTATGGTATAATATTCCATCTAATTAAATTGCAGAATATGTATTCTTTTCAATAAATATATACATTTTTTTTTTTTACACTTTGTGTAATGATATTGTAATTGTCAAGAAATATTTAAAAAGATTCTTGCTTAAAAATTTGGTTTTTAAGTTGAATATGGATTAAGTATTTATCTCAGAATTAAATGATTTAATGACAAAATATTGGTGTTATTTTATTTTCCTAGTTGATTGTATTATGGTAATATGTTAAATTGTGGTTTGGATTAAACATTAATGCAAAAGATCCAGCCAATAAAACAGTAGTTGCTGCTTCGAGGATTAAATTGGTGGTTTAGCCCTGGAAGCAGCAACTATTATTTTACTGGCAGATATGATGTGAGAAACAACATTTGAAAAGTTTTCTCTCTCCAATATTATAAATTTTTTTTAACTTTGATATGGTATGTCTATTATTCTGTATTTATAAGTCTTGATGAAGTATACTGTTATCCATTTGTTAATATATTATAAATATATCGGCACATATGTTGGTGCAGGAGATGAAAGTCTATATAGTAGCATTTGCATGCATTGGCCTGCTACAAGCAAACTAAAAACATTGTCATTTTCTTTCTTCTTTGTGGTATGGTAATATATAAAAAAAATAGGTTTCATAAACTTGCTGTAGCATATGTAATAGTTGAGTTTTACTCTAAATTATATGTTGTTGTGATCTAGGCTTACTTCCTATTGTGTAGCAACTATTTAATTGATGAATCATATGTCACACATCGCTTGTAATTATGTTGCGTAAGTCTTATTATAGAAACATTTATTGCGGTGTATATTTTACTTCATTAAGTGAATAGCTCTGTTAGTGATTTATTTTTACTATTTACTGTGTTGTTTTTATTTAAGGCTTTGTCATAAATTCAGTAATTTAAATTTTTAATATTTCAATACAGTTATTTTCATTTAAAATGCTCAACTTAAGAGAAAAAGGTACAGTAGTTTATAGTCAGGCAAGGGAAATTGTATTCTGTGTTTACCATTTCTTTTTACAAAACAATGCTGGAGTCGAAATAGTGAGGAGAACTGAACTGCTGAATATGGTTGTTCAAGCGACAAAAGTATGAAAACAAACTGCCCAAAGAATTATGGCAGAAGGGAACTCAAATGAAACTGAGAAGCCATGTGTGTTCATTTTGTCGAGAAAAAGTTAAAATCGCCCCAATACTGTGTGCAATTTAGATTCGTTTGACATGGATGCTTTCAGGCATTTAATAAATAAATTTTGATGTAACTGAAAATGTGTTTTTACTGTGAAAAGAATTATGCAAAAAGGCCGTGAAAGTGAAATTAATTAAAAAGGGTGAGAAAGATCTTTAGAATATTACATAAAATGGGATTTAGATGGGGAAAAATAGAAGACAACCAGAAAATACCGATAGAATGGCACGACATTAAAATGCAAATAATGAAGTTTCTATGACAAATTTCCCTGTTTTGTACACAGATGAAACCTACATTCACAGTAGTCATGTGACTCCAAATTGTAGACACAACAAACCTTCGTGAAGGACTGAAAATTCCAGTATCCAAGGGTTCAATATTAATCCTGGCTATAATAAATGATTCATTAACAATGCTTTACTTATGTCAGAGTCAAATAAGAAAGGAAATTACCAAAAATCAATGGATTTTGAGAAGTACACAAAATAGTTATAGGAGAAGTGTATTCCCAACTTGCTACCTCGGTCAGTCATTATACTAGATAATGCATCATATCATAATGTTCTGCTGCAAAAACAGCTACATTCTAAACTCTTTAAAAAGCAATATGATAAAATGGTTAGCTGAACAACAATTTACCTTTTTTCCTACTATATCAAAGACTGAATTATATGATATAAAATTACACAAAGAAAATCAGAAGATATTTCTAGTATATAACATTTTCAAAAATTATGGTCAAACAGTTCTACAGTTGCTACCTTATCACCCCGACTTAAATGCTGTTGAAATGATTTGAAATAAAGTGAAAGGGCAAGTAGCTAAAAGAAATACAACTTTTAGAATGTTGTATGTTCTTAAGTTTGCCGAAGAGGAATTTTATAAAATTCTGAAGCTGAATGGAGCAATGTATGCGAGCATGTTATCAATATTGAAAAAAAAATACATTGAAGGTGGAAATTGTTGCACATCAACAATTTTATAATAAATGAATTCAGAATTGGACACGAGCTCATAAAAATCTATTGACAGAGATTTTGGAATTTGTGAGATACAGCAATAAAGTGAGTAGAAAAAATAATTATTTGAAGTACTTTAAAATAATAATATTAATTGGGATGCTAACTAGTTTTAATTAAATAGAGTTATGTAGTTTTGGTTTTAAATATCATCTATGACAGTGTTTTTATTCGGCCTAGTACCATTCCAAATATTTGCTGAATACTAATAGATTTTTGTGCCAACTTACATACTAATAGTTTTAACAGTTGTTTCTATACTCAGAAATGGATTTTAAAACTGACCTTCACATAACATTTTAAAGTTATCTTTGTATGTATGATATTTAATTACATCTTTTTTGCCAAATCTGTGATGAATAGTAAAGGAAGTGGCACTGCATTTTTATTGGGTAAATTTTACTGATAGTAAATTTACCAGGAGGTAGTCAGTAGCATTTTTAGCAGTGTGCAGTGATTAAATATTAATAGCCAAAAAATGATCTTGGAAGTAGTCATTATCATTTGCAAGCTGTTAATTCCTTACCAGTTTCTTTTTTTTTTACAGAAATGAATGTTATCTATCTTCTTGCACTATTCTTTGACTAATATTTATTTAAAGTAAAACATTTTATTACACACACATACATGTGCACACACCACAGACAATATTCACAGAATTTCAGTCATGTTCATACAAAATATTTATGCAATTAGTTTTATAATTTCACCTACACACAAAGTATTTACCACCTAAATACTCACTTTAATACATATATATTTATAAAATTTTTGATATAATAGGAAATATATATAATGCTCACAGTCTGACTACACAGAACACCATAAATAAACAACCTGCCATTACAGCTGATCAGCAGGTTACAATTAAATACGCTTAAAATCCCTCACTTTATACTGCACTAAAACTAACAACTACGGTACAGTTATATATTATTGCAGAATACTACTTACAAAAATAAAAAAGTAAAAGTAAAATGACGGGATATTTGACAGAGAATACATTAAAACTGGACAAAAAGTTGACATTGGAATATTCTGTCAAAGAAGAGTAAATGAATAATAATGATGAAACTGACAGTATAAAAACTGTGAAAAGTTGGTAATAAAATTCTTATACCAGTTATTGCTAAATAAAAAAAAAATTTTTTGACAGTGCACATCCAAAAATGTCCATGGAGATTAGTAACTGGAAACTGTGATAGCTATCAAGAGATTCATTAAAACTATCATACTGGGCAATTCAAAAAGGACTTCACAAATTTAAAAGCATGTAAAAATTTATTAAGATAACTTAGATTCAATTGAGGTCTTATTTCACAGAAAAACACATCAAATTTACCACCAAAAATTCACTTGGTTCAATGTGGCGCCTGCATTTGTAATGCGGCATACATCCCATCTGGAGTCAATTTCCAGACTGTAGTCAGCAAGTTACCTCTGAAGCTGTGGTATTAATTCAAAATTTTAGGTCAACAAGATCAGCAGGCAAAGATTGTACATAAAATTGATCTTTAATCAAACCCCCACAAGAAAAAATATAGCGGGGTCAAATCTGGGGAGAAAGGTAGTCATGAAATTGAAAATCCACTGATTTGGGAATGGAGTATTGGGAAAATCTTGATGGTAGTGAGGTGGTGCCCCAACTGATAATGATGTCAATCTTGGTCATCCCTACTCCCAAAGAGGAAGACACCCACCATCTGACGTTTCCAGTCATCTTTCAACCTCCCTGTACCTAGTTCTAATGGGCTTTAATGGTCATCATTATGTAACTGAGGAATTAGAACATTTTTAAACATGTCCAGATAACTATACAATTTACGATTACTCCTGGAAAAAGAACAGGCTATCGTCTTTGCTTAGGGCGCAAAATTGACCTCAGGGTTATTACGAATGTGCTGCATAGTTTCATGAGGGTTTTCACTACCCCATATTTGGGAATTATGGGTGTTAATCTTGCCATTTTTTTTTTTTTTTTGGTTGATAATATCTCACCATATAAACTTAAAGCTTGTGTGTGGGATATGGATATGGAATTTTGTAGTGTATGAAAAATGCCATGTCTGACCAGGCTTTGTGAACCCGGTACCTCTGAATGAAAGGGCGAGATGCTACCACTACATAGCCATGCCATGGAGACCATTGTAAAATATTGACTCATCACTAAAAATATATCTTCTACAATTCTATCCATCATGTCCACAAAAGCTGCAGCCAAGCATTTGTATTGTCAACTGTATTGGGTGTTGAACCACTGTAAATTTATATGACTTCAAATGTAATTGCGCCAAAAAGTCATTTGTGGAATGCCAAATTTCATGTGACATACATCAAGTTTAAAATTTAAATTATTTTTAGCATTCTGTAAATGTTCTTTTAATATTTATGTGACTGGCATTTCGCATTTTAACAAATTTTATTTCCTTAATTTATATGAGTCTGTATTTATTTTAATAAAATTTTCAAGTGGAAAAAATTAAAGGCAATCTTTTGTTAAATTTTAAACAAGAGATCCTTTCTGAATATTAATTTTTAACAGTTAGATTTGACATATTTTTACTTGCTTGTACAAAGTAAAGGAAGTATTATGATTGCAAAGAATTTTGGTTTTCAGATTTCAATGCAAATATCCATTTTGACTAGTTTTGATGTGATGTCTGTATGTATTTGTCTCGCATAACTCAAAAACAATTAGCCATAGGATGTTGATATTTTGGATTTTTAGGACTGTTATAATATCTAGTCGTGGCACCAGCCCTTTTGATTGCAATTGGCTAGACCAAAAATGCCCAAAATCCTCAAAAAATTGGATTTTGTACGTTTTCTTAACTGCAGTAATAAGCCCTAATTCAGGACCTTTTTTTTAATGATATATCATAAGTGGTACTTATTTTTATTGGTTCCAGAGTTATATCTAGATAACATTTTAATTAATAAAATATTTGGATCTTACAAGGGAAGGTACACAATGGTTCAAATTAGAATTTATCTCTTTTTTTTTAATAAATTACATAATATTTCTTTAAATCTATTTATTAATATTGATTTATTAACCCACGATTGTGAAAA
>JAAAKQ030050222.1:0-16303 GCA_010016005.3 Zanna intricata | reverse complement strand
GGATGTAGGATGTAGGAAGTATAACGAAATGAAACGACTGGCACTGGATAGGGAATCTTGGAGAGCTGCATCAAACCGGTCAAATGACTGAAGACAAAAAAAAAATATTTTTTTAAAAGTTATATTGTTTTCAGTAATATTTTAGGGTTCCTATAAGATTTACTCATCTGATTCTGTCTTATTAACTAACTAGAAATTGTAGCTGATCTGTTCACTGTAGAATTTGAGTTTGGTTTTGGAAGTTGAATGTAATAATCACTAAATATCATGCCCATTGAAATGCACATTATGTTCACCCCTTTAAGTAACATCTGCACTCTATTCATGACAGAGACTGCCTTTGCAGAAAATATCATTACTCTCAGAGAAAGCAAATCTGATTGGTACCTGTTGTGTCTAAGGTGCCAAAGATTGGCACCTTAGACACAACAGGTTTGGAGGTGAAAAGATTAATTTTAATTACTCATTTTTAAATAAATTTGAGTTATTTCATGGCATTTGGATGGCTGAAAAAAATTCTGTTAGCTGTAAGTGTTCTTGCTGTTTTAAAGTAAAATAAGTAATTAACTAAATAACAGAGAAATTAACCTTCACAACACATAATATTTTACATTAATAAAGTATTCTGTAAATGAATACGCACATTTAAACTGTCAAAATTAAAACAAAATAAAAATGTTTCACTTAACTTCCTGTAAGTGACAATCAGTATATGTATCAGCTAGAATATATTATAACAACACATTAATATTAATTTTTAATTTTTTTAAAAATTATTGACATTTAATTGTTTAGAACTAAAATTCAAATTTAATATTTGTAACTAGTAGATAAAATAGAAAATAAACAATATCATCAAATAACTAACTAAAAAAAAAATCCGTCAGCACGTAGAAGTAAAAAGCATAATAATTAGCCTTTTTATGAAATTACAATACTGTTGACTACTGAAGCATTTCATGTTGTCACAGAATGCAACGATACACTTTGAGTTTGCATAGTTACACTAATTAAGCTTGGAAGAAACATACTTCATTTTATTTTTGTACAATAATGTAAATATGCGAAACTTGGTGAGATCCCTAAAATGTGAATTTAAACAACTTACATCTCTAGATTAGGGTCATGACAACCAATGACTTTGCTGGTACATGTACTCAGTACATTGGTGGTATTGATCATTTCTTTATTTATTTTTTTTAATAGTAGCATATGTATACAATTTTACATACAAACTCCAAACAGAAAGACAACAACTTCTAAATAAAATAAATTTTGTAATTAATTAATTAAATTACTCAGTTGCTAAAAATTGATTAAATATTTTTTTTATCACATACATAATACAATTTTAAAAATGTGCAATAAATGAACTCCATTTAAAAATATGTGATATTTTGTGTAGTTCTATCCACAAATTTTATCAGAAATGTTTGTAATTTTTTTTATGGCTTAAAATGTTTGGCATTAAAATTCATCAGGTACTAATTCAATTCTCTTCTTAACTATAACATAACACTAAAAAATTATAAATTAATAAAATTATAATGATAAATAATGAACAACTAGTTATATATCTTCAATGTAGGAAAAATAAATAAACTGAAAATGAATTCAATGATAATGTATTTACAAGACTATCTAGTCAGAATACAAAGTATAAAATAAATCTAAGTGATTCACAAAAATCAAATAAGGAAGTTCTCCTGAAGCTGTTTTTAGGGCTCCAAAACACCTTGCTGCGATCTTGTAAAGTTTAATACTTAAAAAAAAAAAAAAAACTAAATAATTAATAAATAACATTTTAGTGTTTTTAAAATTTTTATTCTGGGTATATATTTTATATACACAGTAACAAACGCATACATCATACATACACATACATTCTTACATATATAATTATACACACATTCAAGCTTGTATGTACACAATTTATATGTATGAAAAAATGGTTATGCATAAAATAGAAAAATGATTACATAATTCATAGAGTATTAATTCTAACATAAGAAAATTAAAATTGTTTAAGTTACGATAATATTATCACCTTCTTCAGTATGCCAAAATGTATAAGAATAACTTAACACGTAAGTTGCAATAACTTATTATTGTATACAAATTAATAAAACTAAGTACATAAAGTACACATTAACATATGCAAAAAAGATTAATACATATTTTAAAACATAAATAATATGTAATAGTATATAGAGAGTATTGTTTGTATACATTTAACTAAATAAACATTTACCTACATGCAATCTTAAATTTTAAAGGTTAACACAATATTTTTTCTGTAAAATATACATCAAATAATTAAACATTAAACATTTTAATTCTGTGTACAGTATGTTAAAGCTTTTGATTACCTGTTAAAAATTTGAAAATAAAATATAAAGTACTCAATAAAAGAAAAACATATAACATAAAAACATCAGGTACTACCACATTATTTATTTATGTTGCTAGGGTGCCTGTCATGCCTCCTGTATCTCCTGAAGTAAGAAGTCTAATCTAATTCAAAAAAACAAAATCAAACATTTTTAAAAGGATATACTTGTTTATATAATTTAATTTGCCTATTGTTCTGATATTACTCATTGCAGTTAGCGTTTTTAAAACTAATTTGCTTATTACTATTGTATTAGTGAAAATACATGCATTTTTGATTACATTGACATGTCAGTATTAAAAAATTGATGGTTGAGTTTGTCCAAATGTGTCTACTCAAACATTTATTGATAGTAACAGGACCAAAAAGGGTTCAACAGACTGATATCAACTAGATTCTTACTAACTAGAAATAGAAAGTTCAAGTATCAATAATAAATATATATACAACCAAGCAGAAGTTTTACACATTTTTTGTGAATTGAATAAGGTCTAAGAACATTTACCAACAACATATTTAAACATTAATTCTATGATATTTATATAAATATCAAGACATGAATTTAAAGATTATAAAATCTTAGAGATGTTAGCAGAATTATAAAATGAAGTGGTGTAGAATAAACCTTGGAAGAAACAATAGAATATCTGTGAAGCTAATAAATCAGTTGTGTTACTTGTACATTTCTACAGTATTTCCAAAAATAACAGACTAATGTAGCCAAAAATGAACGGAATTAAAAATAAATTTTGTGAAAACCAATAAGCCCATGAACATATATACTTAAAATATAAATAAATAATTTATTTAGAGTAACAAAAGAGAAATCAGTGAGACATTTTTTGGACTTTTGACCATCTTCAGTTTTGGTAAGTCAACAACTACCAGATAGAGTTTCCCTCTCAGAACCATACAGTATCAAAACTAATGATTGATGAACTTATTCGGTAAGAACCTTTTATTTCTAAATAGTTCATTGGCAGCAATTGCCTAGAAAAGTTTCAGCCTTTTAGATGAAAGCCTCAAAATTATCTACATGAGTATCATAATTTAATCTAATAAATAATAGTTTAGTTTAAAAATAAAATTTTAATTAATAAATCCATGAAACTCATTGATATTAAACTATTTTGAAAGAAAATCAATCTAATAATGTAAAAGTACCAAATATTTTTATCAAAGTCTGAGAGTTTTTTTAAAATGAAAGTAAACTGACTAATGACTAACAAATTTGGATATTAATATCATTACCATTATAAACATAAACTAAATAAACATCTACTGTAATGTATATAAAAACTATATGAAATATAACTTTCCAAATAGCTTTTATGCTAAATAACTAATACTAAAATGTACCATTAATTACACACAATAAATTTCTTTAAAACTTTGGGACACAATTACAGTCAACTAATCACAATAAATGTTATATAACTACTAGTACATTTATATATAATAATAACAACAATTTTTAAACCAATATTAAAATTTAACACTCAAGAGTTCAAACAAATAAAATTAATATTTAATTTCTATAAGCTGAAGAGTATTTCTAACTGCCTACTTCATTAAATAAGTAGTATATTTTACTTAGCAATAATCAATTCCATACACATTACAGAACCATAAAAAGCATAAGCAATATATTTAAAAGCAGTACACTAATTTATAATTAATTATACATATATTTTTTAATACAACAATAACTAGACTAAATATTTAATTAAAACGATATAAGGACTGTTATGAATTTGCAAGAAAAACTATTATTAAGTTGCACGCAAAGAAAGAAAGTGGATTAAATTGTGTATTTTATTTTGGTGAATTGAAAATTAATTTTGCTTTATGTTTATGTCATATTTAACTGTAAAAGAATTAACTTTAAAAGAAACTGAACTGTATATAATAATGTTTTTAAAAAATTGTAAAAACCAAATAGAATTATGGGCTGTTATATTAAAAATGTACTAAACACTGTTATTATAATTTCTGACAACTGTTTCATAATTGTATCAGTTTTGGCTTATTTAAAAATTTTGTACAAAAAATGGTAAAAAGAGAGATAAGTA
The DNA here is from genome assembly GCA_010016005.3 of Zanna intricata. Taxonomy (NCBI): domain Eukaryota; kingdom Metazoa; phylum Arthropoda; class Insecta; order Hemiptera; family Fulgoridae; genus Zanna; species Zanna intricata. Next base: position 11,839 of record JAAAKQ030050222.1, on the reverse strand, counting down.
AAATAAATAAACTCTCTATTGATAGATAAAAGTTTTAGATTTATTTATAAGGAATTGAAAACAAAAAGTGAGGTAACTATTTTTGTTGTAAAACGAATCAAATTTTATAAAAATATCTGCTTATGACAGACCCATTTCCACCAGAGGATTTATATGAATGAAGATAGATAGGCACAAGAAAAGCATGAAATTACTTGTTTGAGCATCTTTTCTTTGACAAGTAAAGCACTAAATTTTCTTGTCTCACAGAAATTTTGTATTCATAGATATCCTTAAAAAAGGAATGTACATTTTCTTTGCAATAAAGTGAGCTTCTATCCAAGAAGTTACAAAAATGAAGATATTGATGACATGACAATTATCATGACAATGTCACCAAATGTTGGTCGATGATGACCAACTACATTATCATCAATGTGTGATTAATGCCATCACCATGATTGTGATATTTTTATTTTTTAAAATACAGTCAAAAATTATTTAAAGCTATTAATAACAAACTTAACCAGGTTTATGTAAAACAAATTTTTTTGAATAAAAACAATATGAAACATTTTTTATAAATTTTTAAACATATTTTTTTAGTTTTTTCTTTTTGGATTCTTTAATTATCTGACAGGTTTGATTAATATTTCTATTTCTTTATATTCTACACCAATCTTAACATATCTCTTGCAACCTATATCCTCAATTATGTTTTTAATTTATTCTCATCTACATTTTGTTTACTGGTTTTTCCTTCTACGAATAAATTCACTGAGCACCTATTGGATGAAACCTACATTATTACATTTTCAGACGCTATTGTAACACAGAGTTTCAAGGGCAATTAAAAGAGTCAAAACAAAAGGTAAAAAATCTGTTTAAAGAAAATTTAGTAGATTTTCATTACAAACCAGTTTTTTTTATTGTATTAATAGTTTTGATAATTTTTATGATTAATTGTCAGGGACAATATTGAAAAAGTTCAAATATAATTCTGTGATTTTACAAATAATTACTCCTTGCTTTTGATGTTCCAAACATTCCTTTACTGTTTTTCTTTCTTTAATAGAAAATGTTTTAATCTGTATTATCTTCAACTGCTCTAAACATGTGAGTTTGCAAAAGTAATTTTTGAATTGTAAACAATGACTCAGAAAAATTATGAGTACACTGAGCTTATGCATGCATAAAATCATTTTTGTATCATATTTCAAAGAACCTCATGTTTTTGAAAAATATTCCATTAAATTTTTTAAAAAAATAATGCTTGGTAAGTATTATCTCTGAGCTTAACAATTTTGCAACCTCAAACATGTTAAATTTTTTAATTACAATAAACTTCATTCTAATTTATCATACTCTGAAAAAATCCATAGTGGAAATAAGCGTTTTGTTTGAACGTAATATATGTATATGAACTGAATTTATGAATATTAGCTGTGAGATTTCTCATTGCTCCGTTTAAAATACTTAAAAAAAGAATTATGTTCTTTACAAGTTATCACAAATTTTCTTACATACTCACTTCCATTCGCACATTTTTATCCACTTTATTACTACTTACATCAGCCATTACTACACCACAAATTCTTGTACCCTGATTAACTAACAGATTTCATTTCACTTTTTCCTTAAAATTAACTCATTAACTTTTAAGATTTAAAAAATTTTGAACAGGAAAATTGGATTACATTTTAAATAAAACAGAAGCTCAAAATTATTATTGATTTAACTCAAAATTTTAATTTCACTTTAATTAATTTTGCATGCTAATCATCAAGTATAAGAAGTATTATTGTACCTTATTCATAATTTCTAAAAAGCACACCGATCATTGAAATATATAAAAATACTTAATACTATACATCAGTTATAGTAGTTGCCTCAAAATATCATTACCATTATGTTGTAAGTTAATTTTTTCCAGAAAATCCTTTCTATTAAGTCATATGTTTAACAAGCAATGATTATTTATTTATTTTATTGACATATACAATATCACAAAGAATAATGTATACTTAGGATGGTATAATACAGTTGGAACAATAAGCAACAGATGGTAGGTTTATTATTAGAAAAAAACTTAATTTTAATGTTTTTTTTTTAGTTGCTCTTAATGTCCCGAGCAGTATGAAAAATACATCCTATATAACCTGACTTTACCAGTGATCTGTAGTATTTAACAGAATAATACAAACTTAATTGGTATGTTACAAATGTCTCTCTTATATTGTCAAATCTAAAATGATATGAAGTAAAATAAATTGCCAACTTTTATAGCTATATTTAATTAAGCAGTTGTCATACATGATGAAAATTAAGACTTGATATGTAAAAATTTTCTTTGGACAATAATTAAATACTTTGACATAAAGGTAAATGGATTACATAAATAAATATTTATAAAGTTAGGCAGAGGTAAGAAACATTCATGGAACTAATTTATTAAACAATGGCTGGAATGAATTACTTAAATGCTAGTTATTTATTTATTTTTTTAAATGCAGTCTGCTTAAGCCAACAGTAATGGGAAATGTGATTCAAAACTGGGTATTCCTTATAAAAGACAAAGATACTGCACTCCCTATGTTGGTCAATAAAGGGAATAAAATGTTATGAAGCAGCTTTTTTTTTAGAATTTTAGCAGGCTGTGAAGAACTATCTATAAGATACAAATTTATATAAATAAACATGTAAATCATTTTCACTTTTAAGCAGGTGGGTTTATATGTTATAATATAAAATACTCACACGTTCATTTCTCCCAAAAATAGTAATCTGAGGAAAGTAATTTGCATCTGGCACTAAACTGTTAAGTGAAGCTTAATTATATTAACATGCTGATACTTGATAATTAGAAATACTGAATTAATAACTTTTGAGATTTAAAAATTATCTGAAAAAAGAAATTATCAGTTTCATATAAAAAGATAAAATCCGTGATTTAAATGTAATGATTTTTCTATTCTTTCTGAACAATAAATATTTGTGCTCTTAATTACAAAAGTGTGTGAAATTAAGATTCAAATAAAATACCAGTAATAGTGACCATATTTAATCAGCTATTTCATAATAATTAGACCATATGTTTGAAGTTGATGTAGATTAGGTCCTGGCTCCATATGGGATTGTAAAGGAATTATAACATATTTAGTCTCATTTTGTATCTATCAACCCCAGCAACACGACATACTTTAATTATGTTTCAGATTATTATGGTGAATTTTTTCCACAAAAATTCTGAGGTCATTATTTGAAATTTTTATTTTTTACACTGATGCTGAACTATAATAGATTGTTTATGATTAAAAAAAGTTACGATCTTTTTCCATTTATTGAGAATTTGTTATTCCAGTTCCTTTTTAAAGAAAAACTTCTTCAACACTTAAAGTACTTTGGAAGTAAACATCCTTTCCAATGCTTGCTTTCAAATTATATAATTTTTAAGAAATTATAATGATATGTTGATAATCAAATTATTCTCATTCATGACTATGATACATGATAATAATCATTTAAAAAAAATTTTTAAATCTTATTTATTAGTATTATTTAAATAATAAAGTTTCTTCTTTTATTTCTCTTAAAGGTAGTGGTTGGATTCTCATTTGAGAATAAAATAATAAAATTCAAACAACAATCCCACTTGAATGTCAAATAATTATTCTATTGAGAAGCATAACTACTCTCCTTGTCTCCTTAGAAGCATTATGTAATCTTTGAAACTCATATATTATTCATAATAATCTGTAAAGCAAACCCAGAAAAGACTTAAAAATAGAAAACTTAGAAAAAAAACTGTATTGTTTTATTGTGATAACAAAAGTTTATTTGTTTTGTTATCACCTATAGGGATGACTACTTTAAAACATAGATTTGATATTTTAATAAAAAGGAGCTACCAAACTATGTAATTTTTAAAACAAAGATTGATGAGTATTAATAAAAACATTAAACCAGATGCAACTTATTTCCATTAAAAAGGTGCTACCTATTTCTGGGAGCTTAAGGCACTGTTGTGAAACGACAAAAGACTAAAGTAAAACTTTTAACCCTCTATTACAAACATGCAGTTTTTGAGAGCATTTTTGCACCATGGACCTGGTATAACTTTGCAACTTAAAAGGTTTGTGCAAACACCTGGAGTGTAGGAAATAGTCCCTACATAATCCCGCAGGCAAAGCTACTACTCTACTAAACAAGCACTTTTTTCTTTTTTTTTTTTTTTTTTTTTTTTTTTTTTTTTTTTTTTTTTTTTTTTTTTTGGGGCAAAAATTCTGAGGCATTATCATCCCCCGGGAATCAAGCATTTACTGGACCTAAAAGTCTAATGTTGTACACTGGGTGGAGGTAGTTAGATCATTGATATAACTTCCATAATATTAATATCTGTCTTTAGGAAAAGGGTCGAAGGAGGAGATGACAACTCATGGAAAGAATATTAGTCCTCTGGAGTTTACAATAGCTTAAAGTTTAAGGATAGCTATTCTAGGTCATAGAATAGAAAAGGTCATACAGAAATAGAATAGAAATAGGTCATAGAATAGAAATAGGTCATACATAGAAAACAGGTTAAACATAGAAAACAGATTAACGAATATAGAGAGAATTGAGTCGCTACAAAAACTCATACAGACAGTGTAGACTGTTTTATTAATTTAAAAAAAAGATTGCCATATTTAGTTACAATTCTGTTAGTAAATATAAAATTTGGTGGGAAAGAGTTTGCCAGAGAATTTATACTAAGTTTAAGATATTTATAGGAATTAATAAAAAAAGATTAAACACTTAAAAAAATACACCTATTAAGTACTAAGTTTGTGCGTTTATATCTTAATTCTACAGATTTTTTAATCCTAAAACAGAAATAACACTATACCGCAGATAGTGCGGAATAATGTATAATTTAATCTAAACATTAAAACATCTAAGACCATTTAAAAATAAAGACAAATTTTCCAAATATGACAAATCACTTGTTTTCAAATGGACATAAACTAAAGATTTAATAAATAATCTAAAATGTTAGAAATTTGTAACGTTAAAAACAAACTGGAGTATTTGGAGAAATATTATATTTATAAATATAAAAACTGCAATGTAAGTAATAAATTACCAGATAAATTTTGAGCAGGATGATCTATTTAAATTGTTAAGCCTGTACAATGGAATTTTAATATTTGACTAATAATTTTAATCACTCATGACATGGTTGAAGAAGTACCCAATGCTGATGTTGATTGTAGTGTTTTAATAACTGATGATGAATCTAAAAGGTTTGAAAAGGCCTTATTAGACAAAAGATAATATATAAATATATATATATATATTTGTGCACGTGTGTGTGTATGTGTGTGTGTGTGTTTACATTGTAATTATATAGGTCCAATGTATATGTTTTTCTATATTTGACAATTTACATTTAAAAAAAGTAATCATGGAAGCTATGGTGCTTTTTCTCTAGAAAGGAAATGTCGTAACCAATATCCAATTTATATTTAAAAATATAATAATAACTATTGTAAATAAATAATAATAATAAATAAGTAAGATTACAGATCACGACTGTTAACATGGGCTAAACTGCATGGCAACTGTTGAGAGTTAAATTTAAAAAAAAAGTTATTTTCCAGTGTACTTGAACTTATAGTGTAGTTTTATTTCATACATACCAACATTTATTCCAATTTAAATTTAGTATTTATAATATTTATAAACATAATTTTAATACATGTAAATATGCAAAATATAAATAGTTTTTTTGATAACATTTTAGAAACAGATTTTGTCTATTTGAGATATTTCTATTTTAATTATATCTTTCATATGCACTTTCAGAACCACACTTTCAAACTAAGCATCAATTTACAGCTGAACAGAGTAAAATAACTAAATTTAATGTGGAAAGTGCAATTGAAAAACAGGCAGGTAATAAAGAAGATTATAAAAAATCAAAAAAGAAAACCACATAGACTAATATTTGTTTTACTATATTAATTCTGAATGTTAATGAATATTCTTTCAAATTTTATGGAGCCTATTGTAACAGTACAGATCATTTTCTATATAACAACATTTATAGTAGCCTAAACATTGCAAGAATAGTATTATAGATTTAATGACTAAACAAATCGTTATTGTTAGTACAGCTGGATGAGTGGTGTTTACACACACACTTTACATTGGCTTGATATCAGACTTTTTTCTCTCCAGGTTGAAATGAGATAGGCTCCAATGAATTTTCACGCTATTAGAACAACAACGTTAAATCAGATATGTGGATCAACAGTTTTAGATAGATATGTTATTGTGACAATGCGTTACATTTAATGTTTTAGGTTATCAGTAGGAGTAACACATTGAAAGAAAATTATTTTATTTGAGGATAAAATGAACTTAACCTAACAGACTGATGGGTAACCTATACTCACATAAATGATGATGCTAAGTCTATACCCAGAACTGAACTTTTTGTTCAACTAATTCATAAACAGATAAACTTTTACATGACACTGAACTTGTACAACATGCAACAAAATAATTCACTCAATTTATCAGTGGCGATTCATGAAATTTTTTTCTCATGAGGTGGGTGGGAGCTAGGAGACTTTTCCCATTCACAGGTTTCATAATATTGTGATTAAACACTACCATATGATAATTCTTTTATCTACAAATAACAATTATGAAAAAATTTTCATCTCACTCCTAAACAGGTAGTACTTTAAATTTCATTGCCTCTAATTCTAGTAATTGAAATCTACAGTCTGAAGAAAAAAATAATCTCATAAAAAATTCTAGTAAAATTCTAGTTGCTTTAAAATAGAAAAAGATCAGTAAAATCAGATTCCAGTTCTCAACAGCAGAATTTGCCTATACATTCATAATTACTTTAAAAATTTTTCATACAGAAAACAATTTCAACAAATTATAGAATAAATATGTTTTAATATAGTTATAGAATTCAATACCAACTAAAGAAGTGAGATCCCATGAAAATCAATCATTGGAAATTAACATGGTATCTAATTACTGTGTTTTGGTGGTTTAAATTTCATATAAATTGTGAAATATATAAATACACAAATGTAATTATGAATAAAAACACTTATTTGTGATTATTGTAAACTATCTGTGCCTCACTTTAAATAATTTTTTATTAATGCATTATTTTCAGGTTTTATTATGTATATCATTATTGAAACTATTAAAATCGAGCTCTAATTTTCTGTAAATGATATAAATATTGTGTTGTAAAACCTTTTGTCTTCAGTAGTTGAATCTTCAGTAATAGATACAATAATTAATTGTTTTCTTTTTATTGTTTATTTACTTAAGCTTAGTTTTTATTACCTGACAGTATTGATGAAACCTGAGTATTGATGACAATTTTTAAAATTTAAATTATGGTTATTAATTTGTAAGAATATTATTTGATAAATTTATAATAAAACATGAAAATGCACAAAACATATATTCAGAAAAAATTACTATCAGGAAATGTATTGGGGGAAAACATTTTTATTTTCAATAGAAGTTTTGGTATTTTATTCAGGAAAATACATCATAGCACTCTAAAAACATAGTCCTTTTTCTATTTTACAAAAACATTTTTTTATTAACTTTGGTACAAGAGTTTTTTCCATTAAGACTAGTTTTAAGTTAATTCAATGTTCAGTTTACAAATATTTTACCATAATATAATTTTATGTTAATGTTATATGAACACTTGTTTAAAAAAAGGTTATATATTAAAAATAAGTATACATGTCCTGGGAAAGACAATTAACTGAATTTCTTATATCTCAAAGATCAACATCCTGGGAAATATAATAAGTGAAGGTTGAAAAGCCTGTAATTAATGTCACATTTAATCTGATGGCTCCCATGGATCACTGAAATTAAATGACACCAGGTATCTTTTGGATCAATTACTTTATGCTGTTGATATTTGTGTAGGTCAACAGTATGCAAGGTTAGGCTGAATGCAGCGTGAATATTATTCATTATTCCTTAGTTAATTTTATATCTAAACATGAGTTCAGTTGAGGACAGGGAGGGAACAGAATAAAATGCAAGGATAGTACAAGATACATATCCCCCTATTAATTGCAGAACCTGGACAACAGTTCCTTGCTGCTGTGTCTTTCTTATTATCAGTAGGTACTTGTTTATTTAATGTCTCTTGTATACTGGTTTTGTTTATGGATGGAATTGTGGATTGCTTTCCAGTCCTTACTGATCAAAAGTCATTACTTGAGCTGACCTTGGGAGATGAGTGATGTATTTGCATCTTCCTCCCAGCATGATTTCCCTTCAGTCCATTCATTGAAGGCCTGTAAGTGCTAGTACCTTTTGGTCTAGCAGAAATGCGGCTGATGGGATCCAGTTATTGGAGGGTGCATGTACTCTCTTCTTCAGAGGGAGTTACATGTGCTAATGATAGGCCAAAATAGTAAAATGGAGGAAAAAAGAATGGTTGGTCAATTAAGGTTTTGTAGGCTGAGGACAGGGAGAAAAAATTTGCTCACACCTAAAATGGTGTTCAGCCAATCTGCAATGTGTACAATTTAGCATCACATGCTAATCTACATGCCAGTTGCTATCTTGTTGGTAATATATACCCATAAACTAATTATCTAATGACCCAACATTATTTTTTTAGCTACTAACTGGGTTAGTATTATTTTATTTTACTACTGCCTTAGTGTGTAATGATTATTTTGCATATTGATTTGTTAAACAAAGTAAAATTTGAATAAATAATTGTAATTTGTATATTTGTAATTTTGTTTGTAAGTGTTGAAAATTTGTAATTTTATAATTTGAATAAGTAATTGTAAAATAATTATGCAATATAGGTACAACCCTAATGGATGAGTCATCACTGCAAATATGTCAGTTTTTAAACTAATAATATATTTTTAAGCTCACACAATCAGATTCTTTAAATACATGTACACATATACATATACACATACAGATGTACACAATTATCCATTTAATACTTTTACTTACAGCCCACACATTGATTTTATACAATTTGTTGAAGATAAAGTAACATGTGTTACAACCAAACAGATTTTTTTTTTTTTATAGATTTTAGCATGATATAATTCATAATATATCACAATATACCTCTGTTGCTGTTCAAATATTTAGAATTTATTTGAAGCTTAAATTCTCCTTTTTTAAACATAATTTTTAATTAAATAAAAATAACCTCTTCTTATCAGTTAAATAAATATCATTACTACTAATTACAAGAGAATGCATTTTTTAATAATTAAATAATGAGAGTATCTTATATATATAAATATAAAGTAAATAAAATATATAAATTATTCTTTCTCATCAGAAGTTTAGCAAATAAAATATAATAAATGTAACTTTGTTTTTTGGACAACTCATTGTTTATGGTATGCAGATGGCCATTTAAAGCTGGTGTTTTTACACATAATCAGTATACTAGAAACTATTAAATAACAAACTCTCATAAATGCAATTTAAATGGTGATTATAGACTACTGAATTGCATTATTTGCCATTGGTGATTATTCACCAATTGAATATGGTGTAGATTTAAATGGTGATTATTTTATATAACATATAAATAAAAAAAAATATATTAAATGTGTATGGAGTTATTAAGCTTCAAAAAATTCCTAAGATTTAAAATTTTCAGTACTAATTACACAACTAGTTTATAATTCATTTAACTTCTAGAATAATACATCTTTAAAAAAAGTATTAAATTTTATAACTTACAACAATTAACATTAACACTGAAAAAAAAAAAAAATGACGTAATTTCATTTAATTAAACATTAACAATGAAATAACATTGATTTATAGAATGAAGAGAATATTTAACTTCAGAATAATTAAGGTGATTTGTACAAAGTTTTTACTTGTTTTAATGTAAATGTTGTTTGTAGTCTTTGGTGCAAAAAAATTATTTAACAACAATCTGTTGTTAATCCTTTATGGAAACTATTAGTAAAGCCAAGAATCATATGTGAAGCCATTATCATGATTTTTAAAAATAATATTGCATTAAATGCTGTATTATTTCATATCCACTGAAACTGTTTTCTTCATTCTATACATGACTAAAATAAATCATAATAAAACTGATACCTAAATAATACAGTAATTAATTATTATTCATGAACTGCCTATGCTCATTAAAAAAATCATTGTACTATTCAAGTGCATTCTAAGATAATAATAAATTTTCATATCATACATATTTTACTGTAATCTATTTACATTTATCTCAATAAATAGCTATCTAGAATTTATTTTTATCAAAGAAAAAACTTTGGGTATATGTATATGAATATATAGAATACATATGAATATATAGAATACATATTCTGAGTTTCAAACTTAAAAATATATCGATATTAACTACAATTTTTCATTGTGTTTTGAGAGCATTTGGGTAGAGGAAAACTGGGAACGAATCGTAAAATGATACAGACATAAAGTTTGTGTACATGTATTTTTTTTTTAGTGTGTAAATATATACACATTAGCAGTTTATAGAAATTATTTTTTAATGTAGAGAAAAAAAGTTTGTTAGAAACTGGTTAGATATTTCAATTAAAAGAAAATTTTACAGAAATTTAATTTTTAAATTTTACTTCCACTGAAAAAATGTATAAATTACTTAAGTTGAATGTGGACTAAAAATTTCTGCAAAATGGTAATGTTTAAATGACAGAAAAAAAATGAAATGCATACTGCTCCATTGTACTGTACAATGAGGTGATGTAGTTCACAGTAATGTGAAACTCAGTTTTTCACTGCTGGTGCTTAAATAAAGTTTAAGCAAATACAATCTGATTAAACGCTATGTGCTGTTGAGTTTGAGGATAAAGAACCAGTTTTTATGGCTCTAATTCTGAAGGTTTTACCTTAGCTGATTATAAGTTGTGAAATCCATTTCCTGACTGCTTCATTAGCATTATTATTTGAGCATTATTCATCATAATGTTTTAAGTGGACTTGTAAATCTCAAATTAACTCAATAACTTTTATAGTGTCCTTTCTTCCAGCAAAGAGTAAAATTTATTTACTTTTATACCAATCTAAATGAAGAGTTATAGTTTATACATTTTTCAGAAATTACTATTAAAAATTCTTGATACATGATAAAAAAAAAAGAAGAAAAACTTGCAAATAAAATTAAAATATAAAAAAAAAACATGAAGTAGTCCTTGTTCAAAAAGCGAACACTAATAACGACTTTCAGGAATGTATATTGGGTTTTTGTAGAACTGAGAACAGGTTGCTGCTTATTCCAAAACAACTTGCTTATTGTTGCATCCCAAAACAAAGCAATAGATGTCTTTAAAGAAAAAATTAATATATATATATATATATATATATGAATTATAAAATATATATGTAAATAAAATTATTTGTATTTATGATAAATTTAATGCAGTAATTACAATAAATATAAGAAAGAAAAAAAATAAATTTACAAAAATTATAGACAAAAATTAATAACTGTGTTGATGAATTAACTTCTTCATTAAATAACCCTTAAGCCTTTATCCCTCTAAAAACTTAAACAAGCAAGATTATTACATTTTTTTACGAGTTAAGTGTGAGTGTCAAAATGTTAGTTGCACAACATTCAAATACTATGTCCTTGGCACTGGACCAGCAGTGAAGACACAAACAATAATAAAGTAATTACTTATCAATAAATTTATCAATGAGATTATATTGTTTGTGCAAATAGTTAACAGTTGTTAGTTTTTTTTTTTTTTTTTTTTTTTTTTTTATTGTTTAACCTCCGGAACCACCGTTAAGGTATATCTTCAGAGGATGAGATGAA